>BMAO01008708.1:0-75297 GCA_019973975.1 Trichonephila clavata | reverse complement strand
TTGTTTGTAGATACTCGCACATTTAGAAAGTCATTAAATATCATTAGCTTGGCGAACCCTTGAGGGGGAAAAAAACAAAAGAATCATTTATACGGTTAGTTACAAGCGTTTCAAAGTGACCGTTTGAAATGGAATATTGCCATAACGTAATTTTCTGCGGCATTAAATTGGAAAAGAATAGTTATTTTACGGCTGTTTGGAAATATTTAAAGAACATTTTATTGGCTTAATTACACGAGTTTAAGTAAATCTGTTTTAGAAATGAGGTATATACGTAAATTACAAGGCAATAATCGATATGTATTACTTTTATTGTCTTCTATGTTTTCGGATATATCGATTAATTATTAATGGTGTAATAATTTTTAAAAACCAATAATGTGCGTGCGCACATAAATAATTAAGTTGTCAAAACAAAAGATCAGTCTGTTCAGAGACGTCTTAAGACTCTTTAGGCCCGGGCCCAGGGAAGAATTTTAGAGCCCTGGGCCCCTATACAAAAGTAGGCCCTACCTGAGATCTTTAAGTAGACAGTATACATATATGCATTGTCAGATGAAACAAATAAATGTGCACGACTCACAATCTCAAAAACTTAGGCACAAACCGGTTTGACCGATGGTCGCATTTCGACTAAATGAGTTAGTTGAATGATTGTTTAAGGTATTAGGCCGAGTCCCTAGACATGGACAACGGTCATCACATGATAATACAGTCTGACCACTTTTGCCTGTTAACATGCAGTTTGAAATTCCCTGTTTTTTGGAGAATATGTACGAGTATAATATTTGACCATTAAAATTAACCGAATTATGATCTTATTAAGACAGAGTCGAGAACGAAACGAGGCCCCCACCGAAGGCGAGGCCCTAGACTCGGGTCCAGTTGGCCCATGCCTTAAGATGTCCATGAGTTTAAGACAGTTTTATTAACACAATGAAATTCACGTTTTATATTTTCATGATTCAAACTTTCGGGGGAGGGGGGGAAGAATTGGCTTTAAACATACAGTAGAACGTCGTTTATCGAACGTTTATTAACCGGAGCTTCAAATATCCGAACTAAAGTCTGGATACGTTTTCGAAAGTGCATAGCGCCAACATTTGTTTCCTGTGAGGCCAAAGTGATGGAAATAACAAGGTGAGGGAAGTAGTTAAAATATACCGGTTTGGGCAGTGGAGCTGTGGAGCTATGACGAGAGCGCGAGAAAGGGGGTGGAAAAAATTTGACCTTCTAATGGACCACTGGGGAAAACCAATCGCAGACGAGTCTCTCGTCTGCATGAATGACCAAGAAAATTTTTCCGCCAAAACCAGCCAGCTCTGCCACTCCCACTTTCTCTCATTCATGCGACCAATCAGGACGCTCAGTCTTCATAAAGGCCTACAACTTCAAGAGCCCAACGGACTCGAGAGAAAAAAGGTTCCGGCGCGAAAAGACTGTGATCGCTTCTTTCATTGATTCAGCAAAATTTTCTGGGAATTTTCTCAGCACTGATATTTGAATATTTGGCCAACGACAGAAAAGAAGTGTGCTTTGGATAGGGCGTCAACTGTCTGCGACTTGTGCTGTATTTTTACAGCCTCTTCAACCTAGATTACCCTATTGATTTACCTCCTAACGACTTGGAAATGGCCTCTGACCACCCCTCGGAAATGGAATTTGCCCACAATGCCTCTCTCCCATCCTCCAGATCCTCTACTCCTACCACCAGCAACTGCGAACGGCTCCAATATGCTCACTCTGAATTGAGAAAATTCTCAATTTTATACAGCAACGTGTCTCATACGATCGACTCCATAGCTCCTTATGCCTCAGAAGAAGACCCGGAACTTGCTGACCTCTACACGAGACAAGCCTACCTCTACTCCAGACAAGAACAAGCGGTAAGTGAGTTTAGCTCTCTTCCTCGCTGTACTACCCCTGGCTGTCAAATTCACCACACCCCTGTAAACTCACCTACAAAATCTGAAAACATTGATTTCCCTGAACTACCTAAAATTAACAGTAATAAAAGGAAGGAAAGTGAAGATGGTTCATCTCGCCTACTCCTAGACAAACATTTAAAAGACAACTCCTAGATCTCTCAAACTTTAATGTTAATACTAATAATAAATTTAATGGACTTAATGTCAACGAAACGGATATAGCAGGAACTTCTCAACACACACTAATTTAAAAACACCCGCATCTAGCCCTAATAAAAACACCAGCAAACCGAACTCAAATACAAATAACTCTCTCCCACCCCCGGTTTTCCTAAAAATTGACACTCAATACATGAAACGACTCAAAGCACTCACGGAAATAACCCAACCCTCCGCAGCAGAAAATCAGGTGAACTCATAAGGCTCTACACTAATAATTACGACGACTACCGCACCCTAAATGATGCAGTCGAAAAACTAAAGTATGAATTTTTTGTAATTAAACCCCAACATGAAAGGCCAATTAAGGTCGTCTTAAAAGGACTCCCCAAGGATACTAAAACCGATGACATACATGAAAACCTTACCGAACTCGGCTACACAATAGAAAAGGTCACTCAACTAATTGGACGAATCACAAAACAGGAACTTGCAGTCTTTCTAATAACTCTCCCCGAAATCTACAAAATTTAAAAATCTTTCACCTAACGCATCTTTGCTACCTAATGATAAGAGTTGAAGGGTACAATGGCAAAGGGGTTACCCAATGCTATTCATGTAACACCTTCCATCATACGGCCGAAAACTGCCACTTTATCCCACGATGCCTGAAATGCGGCGAAGCACATCAAACTCGCGAATGTGCAATCAAAAGAGTAGAGAAAACCTACTGCATTAACTGTCATGTGTACGGACACATGGCAAATTATACTAAATGCCCTCTCTACCCTAAACCTCGCAAAGGTTCCAACATCACACCTAACAATTACTCCTCTGCGGTTGATAGCCTAATAAGACCCAACACTACATATGCTCAAGCTTCAATTAACACTAAAACCTCTAACTCTAAAAACCCACACCAGATGGCGACACACTTAAGAAGAATTCCTGCTACATCCTCTCAAAATCAGGCCAATCAAGTTGTTAGACAACAATCAATCAATAATATTAGCGAAGATGAAAATACCCTCAAGCAATTATTCTAAAAACACTACAACAAACAATCCAAGCTCTTACTACTCTTACGCAGCAAATCGCAACTATTTCTTTTAATAATCCAACTCCTCAACCCAAAAAAACAAACAAAATAAATTAACTAAACAAGAATTACACGCCCTATTAGAGGCTTATCTTAATAGTGATGATGAATAAATACAACTTGAATTGGTCTTAAACTTTGCTCATGGAATGCAAACGGCATACTTAATAAAATTATGGAATTTAAAATTTTCGTAGAGAAGTACTCTCCCGATCTTATTCTTATGCAAGAAACACATCTGAGACCTAAACACAACATCAACATTCCAAATTACATTTGCTACCGCAGCGACCTCATCACGGACGGACACGCTCACGGTGGTACTTTAATTCTTATTAAACGAAATATCCCACACTATAACTTACCCAATCCTACACTCCAGCACATCGAGGCCACAATTGTTGTTCTCACTCCTCCTAATCTCAACCCAATATCAATTATTTCTGTCTACGTCCCGCACCGCGCGGACGATAGAATGTTCACATTATACTTCGAACAATTACTTCAGACCAATAGTAATTGTGTGATCTTTGGTGATCTGAACGCCACACACAATGAGTGGAACTGCTCAATCAACTCCATCCGAGGAAAGCAATTAAAAACTTTCACGTACCTTCTTAATCTTACAATCGCATACCCGACACCCCTACCCGGTACGGCTACGGACTGCAAATACCTTAGACATAGCCATTATATATATATATTAATAACTTTAACTACCCATTCACAATAGATTCCATCCCTGAACTTTCCTCAGATCACAACCCTGTATTTTAAAATTTCACTCTTTCCTCACCATTTCACAATGACAATTCTAGAGCAGTTACCACCTGTTGGACAAATTCCGTAAAAATTTAATTAATTCTATTCACCTGTCTGATTTTAAAAACATTCGTAATCCCGATGTGCTCGAATCCAAAATCTCTCTTCTCTCCGCTACCGTGAGCTCCGCCCACCAGCAAGCCTCTAAACCAATAGAAAACAAGAAACACACTTTCACTCTAATCACATCCAAGAATTAATTTACTCTAAAAATAAAGCTAAAAGAGCTTACAATAAAACCTTAAATCCTACACACAGAACTAATTACTACAGATTACAAGCACAACTCAAAAAAGCACTCAAAAAACACTCTCAGCAAACCTGGAACAATAAACTTGAAGCACTCAATACAACCGACAATAGCCTATGGCAGAGTCAGAAATTCTTCCGTAAAAAGCGCACTAACATTCTAACCTCACAAGCTCCTCTGGCATTGCCAACAGCGATGAACAGAAGGCGAATCTACTTGCTGCTACTCTTAAAAATAACTTCTCGGAAAATATTAGGCCTGATGGTGAATACCCTATTGATAATAGATCACTAATACGCTAGAAAATTTCTTCTCTCACCCCCCGCTCTCCCCATCACCCCAACTAACCCAGATGAAATTATTAAATACATTAAAAATCTTTCTAATAACAAAGCCCAGGAAAAGACAATATTTCTAACAAAATGGTTAAGAACTTCCCTCTCAAAATTATTCTATTATTTACCTTTTTAATTAACAAGATTCTTTTTCTTAGACACTTTCCTAACAACTGGAAAAGTGCAATACTATTTCCAATCTTAAAACCAAATAAAAAAAGTCACTCCCCAGAAAGTTATCGTCCCATCTCCCTATTAAGTATCTTAAGTAAAATTACCGAGCATATAATTCTCAATAGATTAAATACATTCACTAACAATAACAATTTTATTAATCCAAATCAATATGGTTTCACCAGGCATCTCTCCACTTATCACCCGCTGCTCAGATTGACTGAAAAGATCTCTTCTGGATTTCAGAGAGGCAGGTCCACTGGGGCTGTCTTTCTGGACATTCAGAAGGCCTTTGACAGGGTCTGGGTCAGCGGTCTCATTTATAAACTTATAACTAACAATTTCCCACCTGCTTTAATACATCTAATTAATTCGTACCTTGTAAATAGATCCTTTAATGTTAAAGTCAATAATACTCTTTCCTCTACTATTTTTATCAAGTACGGTGTTCCACAAGGAAGCCTACTTGGCCCATTATTATTCAATATATATATAAACGACATCCCTACTCACAAACTAACCATCACTAATATTTATGCGGATGACACTGCCTTATCTGCTACCTTTAAAAATCATGACACTATTACAAAAGCTCTTAACGCACATCTACACCTACTCGAGAACTACTTTAACACCTGGAAAATTAAAATTAACATAGACAAAACAATAGCAGTACTCTTCACTAGGAGGAGGAAGCCTTGCACACCTCCTACCCTGTATACCACACCACTACACTGGTCTCAGAGTACGAAATACCTAGGACTAATCCTAGAGAAAAATCTGACATGGAAACAACACATCACACATGCGCGTGATAAATTCCGGAACGCAGTACGCTCAATTTACCCCTTAATTTGCCGGAATTCTCATTTGAACCTAAGGAACAAAGTACTTCTCTACACTGCCGTTTTGCGGCCCATTTTAACTTATGGTTGTCCTGTGTGGGGATACGCAGCAGATTCTAACATCAACCTTTTAAATTCAGCCCAAAACTCCCTCATTAGAACCATTACCAAAATTTGTAGGTACACCAAAAATAAAGAAATTTATAAAGTTCTCAAAATTCCTATATTTAAAGTTCACATACAAAATCTAGCCATAAAGTTTTTCGACAATTTACCTAATATCAATAATACTAATATCTTAAACCTAGAAAACTACAATCCTAATATCAATAGTAAGAGACCCAGAAGAATTTTACTGGACTCCTACAATCCCCCTTAAATTAGTTTAGAGGATCATTCCTTTTTGGCGAATGATCCCCTCCTATCAAAATTTTTCGCATTATCACACGTATCTCCCTGCTCATTTACTTTAATTTCTCAATGAACCACACAGGCAACCAACTTCTTTTCATGCTTATTTTTAATTTTTTAATTATCTCTCCGACGCCAGGACAGCGTATAGAGTGCTATCTCACTAATCCCCTTTCAGCAATAACAGACGAGCTCCTCGTCCGTTAGCAAGAACCAATTAATCTTACCCAGTTCCATCTATCACCCATAATGTCCGCCAGACACACCGTCGCCGACGGTCCAGCTGTCTGATACAACACAATACCACCAAAGTCACGTGTTCGCCGGCTGTGGATACGTTTATGAATAGAGGCGCTTTCTCCATTGTGACGACTTCACAATACCGTTGAGACTCTTTCGCATTGATAAGAAAAGAACTATAGTGATGTATATTTTACTGATACGCGAGTCGTATTCAATACCCTGGAATTTTTCTTAGATTGAACTTGATCATCGAGATAAGAATAGGGGACTTTTGCAGGACCGCACGTATTGTGTCGATTTCTGATTGCTTACAGTCTGGCGCCGTGATAAAATTTAATCTGTTGAATATTTACAAAAGTATTCAGACCAGTTCTTTTTAGTTAAGCATGGAAATAAATTCAGAGGGAAATATAATCGATATCCTGTCAAACATAATATGCCATTCTGGTTTTCATAACGATGTACAAATACCGTTGAGACCGTACAAATACCATTGAGACCGTACAAATACCGTTGAGACCGTACAAATACCGTTGAGACCGTACAAATACCGTTGAGACCGTACAAATACCGTTGCATTGATAAGAAAAGAACTATAGGGATGTATATTTTACTGATACGCGAGTCGTATTCAATACCCTGGAATTTTTCTTAGATTGAACTTGATCATCGAGATAAGAATAGGGGACTTTTGCAGGACCGCACGTATTGTGTCGATTTCTGATTGCTTACAGTCTGGCGCCGTGATAAAATTTAATCTGTTGAATATTTACGAAAGTATTCAGACCAGTTCTTTTTAGTTAAGCATGGAAATAAATTCAGAGGGAAATAATCGATAATGTGTCAAAGATAACATTACATTCTGGTTTTGGTAACGTGATGTATAAATACCAACTTCTTTAGACTCTACACACTTTCTGTAGTAACTTTGCACTTACTGTTTGAATTTCATGCGCTCTTTAGGAGAAAAAAAATTGCTTCCTTCTGTTACAACCCTAGATTTCATAGCACAATTTAAGGATTTAAGTTGTTTAATAATTATATGAACTATGGATAAATTAGAACAAATATTTAACGAGGTTGATATTCCCATTGATGGAAATTTATTGGCTGAAATGGATTATGGTGATATCAGCAATACACAATGGAATGAGCTCTTCGAAACAATCATTGATATTGACTTTGCATGTGTCCTGAGTGCAAAAAACTTTTTTCTTTAAAAAAAAAAACTTGATTCGCCATGTAAAATCAACACATTCAGCGACTTCATTTATCTGGCCAGCTTGTAGAAATATTTTTAAAAGAATGGACAGCCTAAAGCGACACCATTTAACGGCCCACGGACAACCCTTTGTTAAGACCGCTGCTAGTACTTCTTCCAGTGAATCAGGCAGAATGCCCCATCCAGAAGCATAAAATTTTAGAATTCCACTAAGAATCCTGGCTTCAGCCATATATAAAAATGAATACGCAATTCCGCACTGAAGCTGTGAGAACGAATTCGAGAAAAATTTCTACAAATTAATGAATGATGCAATTTTTGGGAAAACAATGGAAAACATACGAAAGCGTGTGAATATTCGTCTGTGCAGTAATGAGGAAAAGGCAGAAAAATTAATATCTAAACCAAATTTTAAAGATAAGACAATTTTCCTTCTAGTTTGATATTACGGGGCATCACGCCAAGTTGTTGTTTATGCTCGCCAAGATGGGCGATAAAATTACAATATGGTTACCTTGATATTTTTATCGTCTGGCGATGTGGTTGCCATGGAGATAACGTACGTTAGAAATAATTTTCATTGGCTCTGTTCCCGCGATAATCCTATTAATTTCAGACGATTTTATTTTGATTTCTTTTACAATCTTTGATTTCCATTGCAATCCCGAATCAAAATATATTTCAGTCTTCTGTTTTATTTAATGCTACTTTCGAATATGGATATTTCTAATATCAGTGGTGAGAACTAGGATATTTTTTTTAAAAGAATGAGTATTATATTTTTAATTATTTCTATAAATCGTTTATTTTCAATTTATTTAATTTTTTAAAAATGTTTTTTTTTCTCGTTTCTTGTTCGATTAAATTCGTTGAAGAAATTTGCAGTTTTTGGAACATAGCAAGCTTTCAGTACTTTTTAGTTGCTATTCATTATCAATTTTAACATATATTATGTAATTATTTTATTAATAATATAAAAATACAATAATTAGAATGTGTAATAATCATAGAATATACGTTATTTGTAATAATTGTTATTTTATAAATATTATTACATATGTGTTACTTATTAATAATTATTATTATTTTATAAATTTCTATAAGTATTATGTTATTTATTTATTATAACCTTATTTATTTACATTTATTATTTTGTTGTTTTTTATAATTATGTTAAATGAGTATTCTTACATCTGTACGATTCTTATTACATTAAAATATGGGATGATTATTCTTTTTTATAAAATCTATTAAATTACATTAAGTGATTATTATATAAAATAATAAGAAGTAATACCATATGAATATCTAATAATTATTACTATTTAGTATTATATGAATATTATATTTATATATAATAATTTCTATAACATTATATTAGAAGATTATTGCATACTGCATAATATTACTATTAGTAAATATGATTTTTAAAAAATATTGATATTAATTATTTATTGATCTTGGTTAGTCTCAATCTATTCCTAAATTCTTCATTTGAAATCGATTTTAATGTTTTTCGAAACAGTTCTTTAAAATTATTTTCCTGACGAGTCTACCGCTAGGCCGCCATCTTGAATTTCATTCAAACGGCATGCGCAGCTTGGCGTGATTCTTTATCACGCCAAACAGCGTTTGGCGCCGTGCCCCGTGATATCAAACTAGTTCCACAATTTTCTGTGAGAATTTAGCAGCTTTTCATATGGGGAGAATCTCACTAACATTGAACAAGCCCATAGCAGTAGGGATGTCGATCCTCGATATTTCTAAAACTTTGATGTATGAGTTTCATTACCATAAGATGAAAGCGTGCTACGGAGAAAATGTAAAACTTTTATATACCAATACCGATAGCTTCATTTACGATATAAAATGCGATGATATTTATAGTGATATTAAAAAAAATATAAAAATCTCTTTGATACTTCAGAATACCCAACAAATAATGTATATGGGATTCCTCCTATAAACAAAAAAGTGTTAGGTAAAATGAAAGACGAAAATTACGGTAAAGTAATGACCGATTTTATAGGTTTGCGTTCAAAAATGTATTCCTTTAAAGTGAAGGACTGTCATTTGATAAAAAAAAACTGAAAGGTGTGAACAAAGCAACTTTGGAGAAAAAAATAGATTTTGAAGATTATCGAAGATGCTTACTGGAAGACATTAAATTGTATTCTTCAATGAATTTAATTAGGTGTGTGAATCATAACATTTACACGGTGACTTTGAACAAGCTTGCCCTTCCTGCACACGATGGAAAAAAGTACTTGCTAAATAACAAAATAAACACTTTAGCTTTAGGATATTACTCTGTTAATTGTGAGCAAAGGTGATTTTTGTTTTATTGTTCTATTTTTCTGTATATACCAAAGTGAAAAATTATGCAAATCTATTTCTAAAAACCTACTATATACGTTTTGAATTATTACAGATTATTTTTATAATTTCAATATATGATACTCTGCGTGTAAATAAAATGTTTATTTTTGTAAATTGATTTTATTTGTACTTTTTTATAATTTACTTTAAAGATAATTTTGTAATGATATTATGAACATATAAAGTAAATGTCCTAAAAATTGTCTTCTCATTTGCAATGGAGTTCCCCTACATGATACTTCCTGTTTCTATGCTAATATGTGGTCCCTCAAATTTTGGTAAAACTTATTTTGTAAAACGTTTATTAGATAAAAAAAAATAATCAAGCCTTTCCCTCCAAAAGTCATTTGGTGCTATGGAGCTTATCAAGAAATTTTTAATGAAATACTTGATGTTGAATTTCATGAAGGTATACCCCATGATATAGAAAATATGAGAAATGTTCTTATAATATTAGATGATTTAATGAGTGAATTGGGAGATGATAAAAAATTATCTAATTTTTAACACGCTTTTCTAAGTTTCACTTGCATGTAACGGAATCTTGGAACTCGATTTTTACCCACTTTAAAAAGTCAAGATTAATTCGAAATTTTGTACACTTGTCAAGGACCGATGACAATACAATAATTTCCTAATTTTGTTCCATTGCCCTTTTCAGGATCGTCAGGAATAATTATAATCAGATTTGGCGACAATTCCATTTCCAGATTTGGCGACATATTGTATTTTCCAATTTTAAATTTGGCCACTAATTCCATATACCATATTCAGATTTGGCGACTAATTTCATACATCATTTTCAGATTTGGCGACGAATTTCAGATTTAGTGTCTAAAAGAATAAATTGTTACCCTAAAGCGAGTGTTTTGAATTTAAAGCTAATTATATGCAAGTATAAAATACACTTGCGGTTAACAGAAATAAAACAAAAAAGTGTTCTGTATCTGAGAAAGTGGAGGGTGGGTGGGTGTTAGCAATTGCTTTCTATAATATAAACATTTTCTGAAAATGAAAATAAAAAAAAAAAGGCTCGTGCATGTGAAAAAAAATAATTTACGTTCCAACTGCTAAATCTTTTTTATTTTTATAAAGTAATACGTTTAGAAGTGATGATACGAATTAACATTATAGGGAAATACGTTTTTTTTTTTTTTTTTTTTTTTTAACATTTATAAACCCCGTGCACCACCGAACGTATAACACGGGGGTAAACAACACAGACAGAAGAGAAAGGATTACAACACAAACATCCATGCCTTCTCCGGGATTCGAACCCAGTCCCTGCGTAGGAATACGTTTAAAAGGTGAAAAAACGATTGACACTTAATGTTACCATGTTTTTATTAACTCGCTTTCTTTAATGTCTGTCCGAGTGGAATTTTGTAATTGATTTTAAACTGTGTGACTTTCCAATGAGCTAGAAACTTGAAATTTGGACCATAGCTCAGAAGTGGATGACAATGCATGAAAATGTGAAAAAAAAACGAAAAGGAGGAATTTAATAATTTTAAGTCCGTTATAAAAACATGGTATATTAAAAAAATTTTAAATTCGAACTTTTTCTTCTTAACACACTTTTATTTGTTTGACCTGTTCTATAGAGACGAAATCTAATATAACGATACGGGACTCATCCGAGGCCCCGTAGACGGAGAGAATAAATGCACTTCAGACCCGTTAATTAATATCCATTGAAGAGCAAAACTAATTCCACAGCCAAGTCATTCCAGCTTCAAATATCAAACTCAAGGATAAATTCAACAATGAATAAATGATAGTTTAAATAACTGAGAAACACGCTTTTATTGTAGTTCGAACTAAAAAAATGAAAAAGAAATTATAGTTTTAAAAAAAACTAAAAAACACGCTTTTATACTGCAAATCGAACTAAAAAGTAAAAAAATAATTCTTAATATAAGAATAAAATGACTAACGAGAAAATGAATGTCATTGGGGTAAAAGCGTGGGGTGTTCTGTAAATGTATCAATTGTTATAATTTCTAACTTCTATTCCGAAAATCTCAATTAGTGTAAAAATGTAGTCCAAAGCTCCCCACGCTTTTACCACAATGACATTAATACGGAACATATTCGACTCTCAAATTTAAGGATACTTAAAGATTTCGTATTAAATAGGAAAAAAAATAAAGAGAAATACACACACACACACAAAACAATAGGTGTTTATTGCAATATCAAAATCGTGGTCACGTGGTAACCTAATAGTCATGATCACGCACTCGTGGCCGGCGTGTCACTTCGAGCTCTAGTGATACTGAAAACCCACCATGTAGAGGAGATAATGCACACTTTAAATCTGTGGTGGCTCAAAAATTTCCCATAGGAATGATGTGGCTCGGAGAGGGTGCCAGCTCAGATGTTGCTCTCGTCACTTGACTATGGTTTAAAATTACGAGACCAGTCGCCTTCGTGTTAATTTTTGTGCGACGTCAATAAACACTCTCTCACAATATAAAAGTCTTTTTGCCTATTCACAACCTAGCAAAGACCTTAAAATGCTGAATAGCTTAGACCTGCTCTTATGTATTTTTTGGTGGTGTTCAAGATCACGAACTCGTTGTTGTTTCTGTTCATGAATCCACCGTGCAGTGTGGCTGATTCACATTAAATATAGTGGTCACCGGAGTCTAGAGATCATGGTCACAGACTCGTGGTCAGCCTGTCATGAGCCTTTGTTCCACTGAAGACCAGCTATGTATAGAAGCTGATGCACGTTAAATCTATCGATGCTCAAAATCCTTCTGTTGGCGTGATGAGGAAGTTCAGAGAGGGAGTGCCAGCACAAATGCCCTCTTTTTGATGTGTAGCATCTTTACTCTCGGTTGCTGGATATTTGTTAGAGTGATTTCGTGAAAAGGGATGGAAATGCGTAACAGGAAGTCGGGGAAGCGCGTGCTGTTTCATTTGACCAATCAGCGCGCTTGGCATATTCTTAAAAAAGTACGAATAAGTAATATGGAATTATTCGAATAAATATTTTAGTGTATATCTTTTTCATACTTTGAGGTTAATTCCTGTCCCTGTCAATATATTTTTAATTGTGATTAAAAAAAACTAACTAATTAATTACACGGGTAATTTTGATTTTCTCTAATAATTTAATATTTAAAAATTTACCAAGCTAATTAAATTTTCATGATTTTGTGATTTGCAGAGACGGGTTAATCCAAAGCAGAATATATGCGAGATTTTCGGCAAAAGAAACGTGAGGAGAAAATTAAAAACTGGAAGAGTACAGCCGAAAAGAATTGCACATAATTCAACTCAACCCAGCAGGGATTTCCGGGCACGCGTGCAACGAACACAATTCTCTCACAAACATCAACGGCCTACCTAACTACTGCTTTACCAAATCTATTTGTCAGTCAGGCAACTTTACGATTGTCCGCTCATAGTTTTTTTGGATGATGAACTCAAGCTCGAAATCAACACAAATCGAAACGTTTCGACAACTAACAGTGGTACTGTTATTGACGCTGTTTTTCTACAGTTATTAAATACTTTGAAATCACAAGTGTTTGTGTCATATTTTATTTATCGTATTTCTATTGTGTGCGTGTGTTTCCACTTTTCCTCAAATTTAACAAGAATAATTATTTTTGATAAAATATTTTCATTGCTCCTTGGGTTAATTAAATAAAATTTTAATAAAGATATAATTATTCAATAGAAAATTATTTCCAATCCCACCCGATTCATTTTTTTCAGGGTTTCAGTTACTATTGCGTATTTACCATGATAACATGTCAGATGTTACACATCATATTTTTACTTTCCAAAGAGTTAAGGTGATGCAATTTAATTTAAAATTAGTTTGCCTCTGTTTTTCAATTCCTTACTATTTAGTTCACTTTTCCCCTATATATTTATTTATATATCTTGCTCAAATTTTCAATCATTAATAAAAAAATTCTTTCTATTCATCCATTTAAGTTCAAATAAATTTTTTGAACTTGTAGTGGATACACTTGATGTTAATACAGTTTTTTCAAATATTAATTTATTAAATTAAATTTATTAATTTTTGTTTCAGATGGGGAAAAAATAAATTTGTTCTGAATGAAGGCAATAGATAGCGACAGTATACATTTATTATCTAACTACTAGTTGAATGAGTGAATATTTCGTCGCACTGTTCAGCTACACGAGGACTTTTGGCGACGAACCTCGAAATTTTGAACCGTAGTCAAGTTACGAGGACAATACTTAAGCTGGCACCCCTCTCCTAACTACCACACCACACCACACCAACGGGAGGATGTTTGAGCTCTCAACAGATTTAACGTGCATCGCCCACCTGCATGGCGTGTCTTTAGTAGTACTGGTCTCAAACTCATGACATCCCCAGCAGATCCGATACCTTGACCACTAGGCTACCAGGACTTTGTTTCAGTTTAGAGTGAGTGAGTGAGAGAATATTAACGTCGCACTGATTAGCAACACGAGGGCTTTTGGCGACGGTCCGCGTAATTTTTAACCATGGTCAAGTGACGCCACCCCTCTCCTAACTACCACTCCAACGGTTGAACTCTCGACAGATTTAACGTGCTTCGTTTCCCTACATGGCGGGTCTTTGGTGGTACTAGGATCGAACTCATGACACGCTAGTCATGATCCGATGCCTGGACCATTCGGCCACCGCAGCCATGTTTCAGTTTAGATCTAATTCTTCTGTTACACTCAGAAACATCATCAGTCCATTAAAGATTCAGTGCGGAAAAACTAAAATTCGTTTGGTGATTACAGATAAAAGCATTTTAATTATTTATAATTCGATAGCTTAATTGATCTTCCCCTCATACTTGAGGGAACCAAGACATCATATACTTTCAAAAAATCGATTTTTCAATTTTAGTTCTAAAAAATAATGCATATTTTTCTGAATCTAAAAATGTGTTACACTTATATGTTTGTTGATAAAATAGTCCTAAAATATGAAAAATAAAAATGTAAACAAATAACCACGCCCCTTTTGACAAATTAAAAAAAAGGGTAGTTTTCCCTGTGTTTGATCTATATAAACTTTTGAATTTTTTTTTTCCATTTGAATGAGTAACCCCACTATTCCGTGGCATAATATGTATTACAAGATCTCGAAAATTAAGATTCTCAGAATTTTAAGGTTTTATGATTATTTCAAAGAAATTATGCAGTTAATTCATTAAAAAAACTGGTTCATTACGTTTGGTATGTTGCTTTATATGTATGTGTAAAACTTTTTGTATATTCAAGAAATATTTTTGTAAGAAGTGGTACCTGCATGAAAATATGTATCTCGAAAATTATGTTCATGTTAACTAAAACAAAGGGAAAAAAACATGAATTTAAATTTACTTTTTGTAACTGTAGAAAATGATTAAGCATTATTATTAGGCATATAAAAATAGACAAGCAAATACTTATCAAGTGTATAATAAGTGAAAATATTATTTTTTTTTTTTAGTTTTTTAACTTTATCTCAAAAGGATATTTTTTTTTTGTATTTAGGTACATTTTTAAAAAATACTATTGCAAAGATTCCAGGTTTTTTTATACTTCTATACAAGATACCTATGCATATAGTGAACCTAATTTTTTTTTCTATTAAGATAGTGCCTAACTTTTTAAAAATGGTTTTATGCATAAAAAAACAAAAAAATAAAAAATTTCCAAATTTCATAATTTTTTTTAAGAAACTATACTAAATTTTCACTAAAAAATAGGTTCCCTGTCTTTTTTGTGTTGTTTTATACATGTGTAAAAAATATTTTGCATAAAAAAAAGATAATTTTTTTAAAAAATGGTACCTAAACATAAGTATGTATTATGAGTTTTCAAAAATTATGGATGACTTAAATTAAGTAGGAAAAAAAACTTTTGAGCTAAAAAGTTACTTTTGTAGTTCTACACAGAATAATTAAATTATCTTTATTAAGAACGTAAAATATCTAAGCTCTATTGGAAATTTTAAAACATACATGTCTCATAAACAAAGGGTCTTAATTTTGGCATTTTACACTTTCTAGCATGTCCTGGTTGCCTTAAGTTAGCCGAACAAATTAATTGCTTGTTTATTTCAAATGGGCTGCATTTTATCATCTAAGCAGACACGGAAAGTCCCCAAGAGGAAGAGCCATATCATTGGTGGCACCATCTAGTGGCGGCTCCTGCTACCAAATTGTGGCGTTGAATTTTTATTAAATTCAAACTGTCTTTGGATGTTAAATATTGCTGTGATTTAATTTTAACGAGAGTACCAGAGCTAAATTGATTCTCAGGGGAACTTCCACTTGCCGCATAAGCATATGGTATGCGTGCCTACGCGATTTTCGCATCCAGAAAATATATCGACTTCAACCGGGATTGAATGTGCAACCTTAAGCTTACGAGGTGGACATACTACCTTCACAGCCACAGAGGCGACCCGAATAATTAAATGAATTATTTGTCTAATTTAGGTTCAGCTCGGTTGATTAATGCGTATGTGGTTATTTTTGGTACTTTGTATCAAGTCGACTACTCAAAATGTTATGCCGGGTTTGATTCGGAGAAATTCTTACGAGTACATGCATAATTGCGTACAAAGACCTCAATCATGGGGGAGGGAGGGCATACATTCTAAAAAACATGTAGACGAGAAGAATGGTTCCTCTGTGGTAAAAATTAAAAATCTACAGTTCTACGCGAGAAAGGTTGAAACAACCAAGTCCCATCCTTATATATGCCACTGACTCTGGAAAATTATCTAGTCAGACTTTGAGGTAACCATTCGGTTTATACAAATAAATCCCGATTTAGCTTCAATACTGAAATTTGACGTATTTTCCAAGACCCACGGGGTAGAAAGGCTGATGCCTGTTTAATTTGTGAAGATAGATTCAAGATCCTCCCGTTGGCGTGGTGTAGAAGTCTGGAAAGAGGGTATCAGCTTACAGTTATCCATCCATCATTTGGCCATGGTTCAAAATTATGAGAGCCGTCGCCAATAGCCTTCAAGTTGCTCCACAGTGCGATGGATATTAAAATCATATCAATTAAAGTCAATTCCACGTTCTTTCATCTAGAGCAGCGATACTCAACCTGTGTCCCACCGGATTTTTTCAGTGGTCCGGTCAGGGTCCATTGCACTAAAAAATTCAATTATTTAAGAATAGTTTCATCACTCATCAGTTACTTCAGAGTAACCGGTTACATTGCTTGTGGTGGGAGAGATTCAGAAAAACAGAAAAACGAATGGCTACAAGTGATTAACTATTTTTTAAAGTTCGAAAACAACATGAGAGCTCAAAACTTTGAGCTCGGTCAAGTGACGAAGACGACACATGACCTGGTATCTTACTCTTTGAACTTTCAAACCTCTCCAACGTGAGGACTTTGAGCCTCCCCAGTCTTTTGAGAAAATTAGTCCTTTTCTGTGTCTAGAGCATAGGTTCTCTAACTTTTTTGTCTCATAAGCCCTTTACCATGTTTTTCGGTTTTGTGTAGACATCTACTTACCTCTAATATTAAATCTTTGCAAATTTATCAACTTAAATGTTTTTTTGATAGCTGCTATAGCACTACTTACTTTAAAAATTTTATGTTTCTAACTGGAGTTAATTAGCGTGTTTAAAACTTAAGAAACACATGTGAATTAGTTAGTTAAATTTTAATTTAATATATAAAATAATTGTTACATAAAATAATTGAGCAACAAACAAAGATTTTTAATGGGTGGGATGAATTTGGGGCTTCACAATAACACATTTTTAACATTTGGCATCAATCTTTTCAGGTTTAACCTTCGGTTTAATCTCCTCGGTTAGTAGGATCCGATCTTTCTTTTTTTTTTCTTTGAAGATTGGCAACCATACTGAAATTCCTCCTCTCTAGGAAAAGCAATTAAAAGCTTTCTTGAGATATTCCATAATTCGAAAAAATAATAGGTATATCTTTTTAAAGCCAAAATTGCTGACATTCGTTTCTAAACTTTACTTTAAGAACTTCATTAGGGTTATTAAAATAAGTTTCTTTAGTAATCAGACATTTTTTCTTTGTTTTTTTTTAATGTGTGACAACATGAATTCATTACTGTGATATTACCATGGTCAAAGCATTCTCAAACCTAGTTTAAAAACCCGAGTAAAAGGCCTTTAAATGTTGAACATAGGTTAAAACGTCATTTTTTTGGCAGATTGTGACAAACTGAGAAAATTCAATTTATACTCCTTTTTCCAATTTTATACTCCTTTAGCTTGATTCTGGCAAGAAACACTGAAATTATAGATCTTTTTTAATAAAATATAAGCTGTCGCCTTGTAATTGCAAATTAACCCCAGTAAATTTAGTAAATAAAGCTGTTAAATAGGTAAATATGGTTTACATTTTATTAGATTTTCGATTAAAACTAAAGTTACAATCTAGTTTAGGCTATCGTAGACCCCCCATTTACATCTCATGGACCCCCGAATTACTTTTTTACTGCCGTGGACCCCTTGCAGGTCGTCCTAGACCACTTTGGGAATCACTGGTCCAGAGTGAAAATGAACTGGAAACTAAATATCATGCATCTAATTTTTTTACTCTAAATCGTTACGGTATGGTTTACTCTAATAATTTTTACGGTAAATTCGAATACTCTTAAATTTTAAACTGAAACCTTACTAAAATAACTCGCAAAATTTCACTGAAGCAAAAAAAATCTATTTCATATTTCTAGAAGAAACAAGATTTTATACCAAAAATTTTTAATAATGGGGAATTCTTTGAATCAAAATTTTGTCTTTAGGACAAAGTTTTCTGAACACATATATTGTAATGAGAGGTTTTTTTTTTTGTTTTTTTTGTTCTAAGTAATAATGACTAATTTTCCTAATTTAAAATACTTTGTTCAGAAGTTTTCACAATTCGAACTATTTGAAACATTAATTTATAAGTACTTATTTACGTCTCTTCAATGCTTTTGCTACTAAACATTTAATGTATTTCATAAAGAACAAAATTTATTTTACAATCGCGATCCATAAAATTACTTAAAATGTTCACAATGAATTCTCAAAATTTAAAACGGGGAGAAAATAATTTAATTAATTTAATTACTTTATTTTTCTTTATTTTTTTCCCAATCAGGATAATGTACCGGGAATGGGGTTTTGGAAAATTAATGCATAGCTAAACTTTTCATCTGTACTTTTGGGCAGGAACGAATTTATTTCACTATGCAATATTTACGATTATAGTTAAAAAAATAATTCCGAAGGAATTTCACAAATTTGAATTTAAAAAAAATATTAATATTTACACACTTTATAGTTACATGTAATAAATTTAACATTAAATTGTGTAATTTTTCATGTAGTATTGTATATGTCTAATTCCGTTTTATGAATTGATAATATTCCTTAATCGTAAGTTGCAGACTACCGTTTCCTCCCTTTTGGTAAAATATTAATAAGTTCACATCTTAGCGAAGAAATATTTAATGAAAAATGGTGCTAAACTGCACTAACAGCTTGTTTTTCTGCATTACTTATATGCAATTAAGCGATAAAAATTCACCATGTTGGAAATAAAGTGTGCATTAAAATAGGATCCAAATGGGAAGTCTCAAATTTCTATGAACAAATGTTTTGGAATAACCAACGAGTAATACCGAATTACATTATGCTACCATGACCCAGCCACACGATGATGCATATATAACGCTATAACATTTCCTTTTTTATTTCTCTATTTAAGGCAAAGTATACAAATTAAAACAAACTGTATAAACTGTAATAGGTACTTTATGACATCTTAGTCATAGCAAAGTTTGTGATGCAATTGAAACACAAAAATATTCACGCAACATTTTCATATTTCTTTTAATGAAGCTTGCCTTTTATAGTGTCAGTAGTTCCATAAACAGATTCTATAGATTTTAAAGGCATTTGCTTATAATAATCGATGGGATAATGAAAACATAAATATATAAAACTAATACAAATACGTATTCACATAAAAACTTATACAGCTTACATTTAAATATATCAAATCAGGTACTATTCAAATACTTTAAAATGCAACATTTTCAACTCATCATCCGTTCATCTCATAGTTATTTGTATTAAAAAAACAAATCAACACTTGAGTTTAACATTTGTAATAAAAAGAAATGCTTATTTTCATGCAAAAACACATACCTAAAAGAACGCAATGGTAACATGGAAATATGCAAAGAACTGTCGTTGGAATTGTGGATTCGAAACCTTCGATTTGTACATGGAAATTCTCAGATCATTTGCATGATCCATTTCCTAGACTTTCTACTTCATCCTTTTTTCATAGTGAAACAATTTGTTAAAGGAAGTAAAGAAATAGAAAACACAATAGCCGAGCCTCCCAAAATACACATCAAAGTCGGCATTTCTCGGTTAACGTATATCTGTAGTACAAACGCCCATAAAATCTCTGAAGTGAGTGCAATGGATATGATCACAGCATCGGTCGATTTCAGAGCTGCTACTAGACACAATTCACTAATAAATCCCACCGCAGCAATCAGTATGATGCACCATACTTCGAATCCACACTGCCACAGTTCAGATTTTTCGAACTGGATGCTGACCAGGATCCCAGAGAAGGGAATCCCAACAAACGCCCACCAGAAACTCACCACTGCCGGGGGTACATAAGTTATTTTTCTCACAATTGCAAGTGCGACTGCCTGTGCTATTGCGCCGGTGATAGATCCAGCGACGCCTTTAATGGTAGAGACGGAATCTCTGTTGGTCTCGAACGTGAAGTTTGGAAGACTTACCAAAACTATGCCTAGCAGAGAGAAGAATATGGAGATAATTTCGCTGAAACCACACTTTTCATTCAGAAATATACATCCAATGAACACAGTGAATATAGGTGTGGAATAGAATAGCAGAGATGCTTCGGCGATCGGCAAGTAGACGAACCCGAAGTAGTAACAGCAAACAGCGACATTGCCGATGATGGCTCGGGTAAAAAGTATCATGTTGCATCTGGAGTCATACCACAGCTTGTAATCACAAAACACGATAACGGGAGTAATAAAACACGCAGCTCCAAGGCTTCTAATACCAAAGATTTCAATCGGGCCTAAAGATTTTATTTGAGATACTAAGAGACCCTTCACGCTTCCAAGGAAGGCACTTAGTAGAGCTAAAATTAAATCTCGAGCTGTGAAATTCATGCTTCAGCAACTGAGAAAGCAGCACCTTTCCTTTCTGCACCGATATTTTTCACATTTGGCGAAGAAGCTTAGAGAGAAGATGTCTGTAATGGTATATTCTTCCTTCTTTCACTGCTTCGTGTAAGCGAAAACTCCCTGCGTGCGTGATAAAAATTGTTCTCACTTACTCAGTTCCAATACAATTATTTTTAAGAAACATATTTTGCATCAGGACAATTTTCCCTTTTTTTTCCAAATAACTGTCCAACAGTTTGTGTATCATTAGAGGCTTTAGCATATAACGAAGATGAGCAGCGAAGAAGGAACAGGCAGGGAAAAGGGAAAAACAGAGTGAAATAATTCCCGATTGAACCGGTGAGATCCAATCAAATTAAGTATAAAATTTTAAAAACATGCCGTTTCATCTTATAACAATTAAATAGATTTGTATTGGTGGAAAATAGTAAAATAGGACTTGATTATTCCGTCGTGACAGAACACGATTTATCGTAACAAGATGCGAATTATCTTAACTCAGCAGATTTCTTACGATTATGAAACAAAAACTTTTTTTTTTCTAACTTAATAATAGAATAATTATTCTTCGTGTCTCACGAGCCCCCGGGTGAATCGAAAAGTCATTATGCAATGCTTGTCAAAGAACATCCTGTTTTTACATTACACGCTCTTTGCTTATATAACAACGAACAATTCGTTCTGAATGGAAGCGCCGTAAAGAAATGCGTTTCCTTAAATGAGAAGAAAAAACGCAACGCGGCTCAAGTATAGCAAGAATTTTAAAAAGTAAGATTAATGTGGATACATTTCGTACGTAAATTAACTTAATTTTTCTTAAGGAAATCCTTGCAATTATCATAATTTATTTCATGTACCTCATTTTTCTTTTCATAAACATTCAGTCATGCATTGGGAACTGTTTTTTGAGTTGATTATTTCGCTGGTTTGCACTAACATGGCTCTAGAGAAAGGGAAAGAAAGCAGTGGATACTCAATTTTTTTGTGTGGTGGGGGTATTGATTTGATTTTAATTTATGCTCACTGGGAAGCAGCACGAGTGTTGTTGGCAACAAACCTCATTAATTTTCCCATAGTCAGGTGACGAGGACGACACCTGAACTGGCACCTCCCTCTCCTAACTTCCACACCACGCCAATGGGAGAACGTTGGGGGGGATATAGGGACCACATAAAAACATCCTGAGACTTTTTTAGTCATAGCAAAATAGATTATTTGAAGAACATTTTTTTGAAAATATTAGTGCGGTAAATAGGGGCTACATAAAAAAAAACGAGTGTGCTTTAGACAACACGACTGAAGTAAAACTTCTTTACCTCCAATCCATATGTATATATATATATATGTTTATATATGTATATATGTATAATATATACATGTATATTCATATTCGTATATTAATTTTCTACAAATATTTAAATTTATTATGGGTTTTCATCAATAAATTAATATTGTTGAATAGATTTTTTATTTTTATTCATTATTTTCATTATCGGATACATCAGTAATTACTGTGGTTGATTGTAAGACCGAGACAATAGGCTTATGGAATACGAAAAAAGATACATATGTTGAAATGTTAGCAACTACCATTATGATGTTTGTTCCATCGTCCAAAACACAGAGAGCAGCACATATATCACCAATTGATGCTTGACCAAAATCGATTTCACGAATATATCGTAATAAAATGTCCATGTTCGAAGTTAATTTATTCGAGGCATCATTCGATTTCAGATAAATTGCCACTCCTGCTGATCTAACATTTTTACACTTAAATCTCGCAATACAATTAATATTCGGGATGTCAACATTTTCATCGTCATTTGACCAGGTTTCTGATAGAAACAAAACATTCATTCACTCTCTCACTTCACTCACTCATTCATTCACTCACTTCATTCATTCACTCACTTCATTCATTCACTCACTCACCCATTCACTCAAGGGTACGTTCGCCTCGCTTGATTACACTTTCGTAACGCTCTCGTCATGCATTCACCAGCTTAAAGAAAGCGTAAGATGTTTTACTTCAATAAGAGCCCCGTACAAAAAATATGTAAGTCAAAACTTCACGATATAGTTAGAAATTGATTTTCCAAACAAAACATTTAATGTAAACACAATAATATTTTTAAATGTTTTAATGCTTGCATCAGACATTAAATAGATGAAAATTAAAAAAAACTTGGATGTAAAAACTATTTTTGGTCACAAGAACGCGGATTTCCTCGTAAGGAACTGGTTCATAATCACTTTCTTTGCTTGAAGATACTATCTCGCACTCGCTTGGAGGTAACATTTTTATGATACAATGCCAATAGTCATCACTGTTTCTGCAATGACGATATACTGTTAAAAAGATCGCATAAAAATAAATTTGAGTGTACTCATCAATCGAGAAATTTAAAGCAGCCTCAAGATCAGATTTATCGTTAGATTATAGACATCGTTCTGTCTCTTGATATTGTGACTTCTTTGTTGCGTCTACATGATGCAAATCTTGAAATTTTTGGCGAACACTTCAGGAGATCCATTTCATATATTGAAGAAGTCTAGAGTGTGGGATGCCAGCTTGAGTGTCGGTTTCGTCAATTGACCGTGGTTCGGACTTACCCGATGTAATTCGGACAAGTAACTCCAGATTGATAGACTGATTTTGTTTTGCATTGCGCTGTGAAGCAACTCTAAAGGTATTAACTACGGATCTCTTAATATTGTACCATGGTCAAGTGACGTGGACGACACTTGGCTATCCCGACTACGAATTTCCACACCATGCCAACGGGTAGATTTTAAGCCTCGACAAATTTAATGCACATAAGCCCCTCTATACAGCCGATCTAGGCATTAGGTTTCGAATATACGACTCGACAATACCGGCCACGAGTTCGGGACCATGACCACTCGGCTACCACACTCTCCCGTGTTGCCTCAGAGAGGTTAATTTTTTCTTAACTGTACACTTTGGAGTTACATAAGAGTTATTGACTATGTATCTCACAATTTTGAACAATACTCAAGTGACGAATTCCGATACCTGAACTGGCACCTCATTCTCCAAACTTTCACGCCATGCCAATGTCAAAATTTTGAGCCTCCACAGATTTGAAATCCGTCAATTCTTCTATGTAGTGGCACAAGGACTCGAACTCTTGATAGAAGCAACTCCGACCGCAACCACGTCCAAATGACTATCGTGATCGTGTTTTGCTTTGGTGAACGAGAGAGTGAGGGAATTTTAACGTCACTCGAGGGCTACTGGCGATGGGTCTCATAATTTTAAACCTTGGTCCAGTGATGACATCTGGGCTCACACTCCCTCTCCTAACTACCAAACCAACAGGAGCAACAAGAAATCATTGAACACCGACAGATTTAACATGCGTTGTCAGTAGGTAAGAAAAGCCGATTCTGCGGTAAAGGCGCAGGCGTGGTGGAGTTGTTTCCTCCTGTGGAGGCGCAGGCGCGGAGTTGAGTTGTTTCCTCCTGTGGAGGCGCAGGCGCGGAGTTGAGTTGTTTTCCTCCTGTAGGGGCACAGCGCAGGCGCGAGTTGAGTTGTTTTCTCCTGTGGAGGCACAGGCGGCTGGTCTGATCTTGATTTTACAAGATGGCTGTGGAATGTTTTAAATCGTTTTCTTGAATATTTTTTTATAATCTTTTTTTTTTGAAAAAAAAATGAGCACTTTTTATTATTGGAATTTATAAATTTTGTAACTGAAGAATTTTTGGAAAATCTTTGCCTAGATAATATTTTAAGAGAAGTAAGAGAAATGTTACATCCACCTGATTATTTTGAATATTATGAGAATCTGAAGAAAATGATTTTTTAAATGTTTAATTTGAGTTAATTTTATTTATATTGTTTGTTAGTTTAATTTATGTTGAGATACTTTCTTTTTAAAAATAAGTGTGGGTATATTTAAAAAATTCTTTATCTCAGAATGTTTAAGCATAAATGATATTTTAAATACATTTCATACAAAAGTAAGGAAAAAAAATACTGTATAAATATTTTGTATAAGTTTCCGACAAGATTTGGCTTTAAAAAGTTTATTTTTATAAATCTGAAAGAAAAAAAATGGTTTATATATATATATATATATATACGGTTATAGTGTTAATTTTATTCATACTGCTTTCTAGTTTAATTTATGCTGAAATAGTTTCATTTTAAAAGATAAATATCAATATACGTCTTTCAAACAAATTATCTTAGTATGTTAAGCATAAGCGATATTTTAAATATATTTTGTATAAAAGTAAGGAAAAATTTATGTTTATGTGTTTAAAGCAAACTCTTTGCCTTTTCCAAAGAGTATAAATTGTATAACTGTTCATTGCAATAACTATTTAGTTATTTTTTTTTCTTAATTGAATAGAAATAAAAAAATTTAAATCGCTTTCTTGAATGTTTTTTATAATAATCTTTTTTGAAAAAAAAAATGAGCACTTTTTATTATTGGAACTTACAAATTTTGTAACTGAAGAATTTTTGGAAAATCTTTGCTTAGATAATATTTTAAGAGAAGTAAGAGAAATGTTATATACACCTGATTATTTTGAATAGTATGAGAATCTGAATAAAATGATTTTTTAAATGTTTAATTTGAGTTAATTTTATTTATATTGTTTGTTAGTTTAATTTATGTTGAGATACTTTCTTTTTAAAAATAAGTTTGGGTATATTAAACAAAAATTTTCTCAGAATGTTTAAGCGTAAATGATATTTTAAATACATTTCATACAAAAGTAAGAAAAAAAAATACTGTATAAATATTTTGTATAAGTTTCCGACAAGATTTGGCTTTAAAAAGTTTATTTTTATAAATCTGAATTAATTAAGGGGGAGGGGGGTTATACGGTTATAGTGTTAATTTTTTTTTCATACTGCTTTCTAGTTTAATTTATGCTGAAATAGTTTCATTTTAAAAGATAAATATCAATATACGTCTTTCAAACAAATTAACTAAGTATGTTAAGCATAACTGATATTTTAAATATATTTTGTATAAAAGTAAGGAAAAATTTATGTTTATGTGTTTAAAGCAAACTCTTTGCCTTTTCCAAAGAGTATAAATTGTATAACTATTCATTGCAATAACCATTTAGTTAAATTATTTTTTTCTTAATTGAATAGAAAAAAAAATTATTTATTATACATTGCTTTAATAACAAATTGTAAATTTTAATTCTGTATAATGATTACACATACACAGTAAAGATACAAAGTAAATTGTTTATTCAGAAATTAACATCTTGTATTGCGTTTTACATTACAATCGTATATATATATATACACATTACAGGAGAACAACAAATTGTAAAATTGATTTCAGTATAAGGATTACACAAAAAGATACAAAGTAAGTTGTTTATTTACAAAAGCAGCATTCCATTTCACATTACAATCTTTTATTTACATTACAAAAATCACATTATTGTGTCATCATTGGATTTTATGTCTTACTGCTCATCGAATAGGTCTAAATTCATCAATGACCAATGTCCATGGGCAAGCGTAGTAATGCCATCATCATTAATAAACCTTTTGTCATCTTTATAGGACAGAGCAAGTTTGTTTTGCTTTATGGAGTGTATTGAATGAAATTTGGATCTAATTAAGTTCATGTCAACATATTTTAATTTTTGATTAAAAAGACAGACTTTCTAGTCCTCAAATGTTATTTTATTTTTTAAAGTTTGTTTTTTAATTCCTTTTAACCGCTTTTCAATCTTATGGTTTGTTTTGTAGGCATACATTTTCGATTTTAATCCTACATATTCTGTCATAATATTTCCTTTGTTTTCATCTTTCATTTTCCCGAAGACATTTTTGTTCACTAGAGGTAAATTAAGGTATCCGAACACGTTGAAAATGACCCAATTCAGTCAAGACAGATATTTTTGTTTTTTATTTTATTGAATATAGAGCTATCTTTTGACTTTACGAAATATACTTTATTTTGTTTCTAAGTTACAAGTTCTTAAGTTCTAAGTTTCCAAGTTACAATCAATTTTATAAAGTTAGAAAAACCGGAAGTGTGGGTTTTTGATCTACCAGAAGTGGGCATTTAAATTGCTCAAAATCTATCATGGCGAGTCCGATAACTCCAAATATTACGAATGTATTTCTATAAAACTTTTTAAACCTGATATTTACGTTATTTTCTAGAGAATGTACTAAAATATGTCTTATTATATGAATACTTTTTGAGTTATTGCTTGTTATTTAAATAATGGTCTCATAAAAAATGTAATATTTCTTATAATGTTTACTCAATCAACTCCAAAATTTTCAAATTTTAATAAAAAATTACAATTTTAGCACATTTTCTAGATAAATGCATCTGGTTTGTTTTCGTAAAACTTTTACTAATATATGTTTATTATTTTTTCTCTAACTGCTTTGAACTTTTTCAAAAATATTGCTAAAATTTAACTTATAATTGTGATTTTTGCAAAATTCAGGTAATTTATATTAAATTTTGATAGTTAAATAGTAATATTTATTGGTATTGAGTCCTAAAAGAGCATTTATAATGTTTTAGTATGCTATTTTGTTAAAAAGTACTCCAAAGTCTGAATGTTTGTCATGCAAATCGGAGGGATATTCAAGATCTACTTCCAAGATGTAACCTACATCGGATTCATCTGATAAATTGAAAATATCCTGTTCGGTTAAATTGTTATCACTCCAAACAAAATCTTTTAAGGGTAGATATTTACTCATTGCATAACCGTACAAATTATTTGCGTCAAGGTACATTAAATATTTTATCTCATCATCTGGGTTAAAATTAGACATATATTTGTTGTTAGCTATAGCATAACACTGGCTTATACCTCCTCTTACACCCTTTTCTATAAAAAGAAGCATGTCGTAATCAGTGAACAGTTCGATAGCTACTTTAGGTTGTAATAACATAGCATCCCATGATAAAGCTGGGGTGGTAAAATAGCAACAGGGGTCAAGTTTATAAGTTTGCATGCATATTTTCCGAAAGTTTTTAAAGAGATCTGTTAACAATAGGACATCTGTTTTTACATATAGATCACAGTATTCACCAAGATTATTTAAATGAAATTCATTAAATACTTTACATGCATGATTATAATCCTCTACACTTATAGGCTCCTCATTTAGTTTATTGTAAAATTTGCTAATAGGTGGTAAACAAGAATCTTTACACTTTTCAAAACTATCAAAATAATCATACGGAAAAACTCCTTTTCTTAAAAGTAAATCTATTTTTTCTGAATCAAAATAATGTTTCATATATTTAAATTCATCTTTTTTTTAGTGTTTTTATCAAATTTTCCAAACTGGAAGACATGAATTTGAAAGAATCTAAAAACCTTAACTGAAAATCATTTGAAATATTTTTACTGAAGGAAATATATTTTTCTTCGGTGTTCGGAATTAAATTAATTTGTTTTTTATCATATCCTAACTCCTTAATAAAAATAGGGGCGTCATACACAGAAAGATTATGGAAGAAAACAGGCAAAAATTTGGGGTTTTCATTGCTAAATTACAACTATTACAACAAGGGCCATTAAATTTTTGAGTCACATGGTTATGATCCCTAACCTTGATATTGTTTTCGCGAAAGGTTTGATCACAAACATAACAATTTTTAGCATTATCATACAATTGCTTTTCTGATTCGGTAAGAGGTAATAATGGTTTTGGTTTTTTATAAATATTATCCATTTCTATTGCATCTTTTTCTAACTTTTCAATAAAAATTTTTGGGGCACCTCTATATACTACTGGATCTTTATAATGCCCCCCTTGATAACTGATAAAATAACAAAAACCTATCGGGACATGTTTTTCATAAATATTAGTAAATGAAAAGTTTGGATTAGGACAGCAAGTATCAGTTTTCCTAGTTACACACTCGAAATCCGCATATACAACAAAGGGTATTTTTAAACAATGTTGAAAATTTTTAAATTTTAAAAACTTACTTGTTTCTGACGGCATTACTACTCTTGCAGGACTTTTATGTATACACATCTCATTGTGCTGAAGAAGTTTGTATTCTGTTTGCAAAGCACTTAAACATCTTTTACATACGTACGTTTTATGTTGGTGTTTTGAGAGTTGTTTCGAAACAAGTCGAGATAAGCTTTTAATGAAACAATAATGTCCAAACTCTCCATTTTTTACGTAAAGCAAATCTCTATGTTTCTCACACACTATATCACTGATGGAAATATTTTTAAATCTTCTTCAAATGAATAAATGTTTATTCCTATATCGTTCATTTTCGAAAATTTTTTCACCTCGTTAGGAGGTGTTGGAAAGGCTTTTCCATTACAAAGTTCAATCTTATTCTTTGTTTTTGTGGGCATACTTTTCCGATTTTAATCATACCTGAATGGAGAATAACGGTTCGTGCGGACTTCGAGTCTTAAAATTTCGTCCAGTGTCCAGCCCGAGCCTTTATCCTCGAAATCCTCACTTTCTTTCACTATTTTCTCAGACATGTTGTCATAAAGGCTGGCGAGATTAGTTCCTTGAAATGCTGCATTATTCGGCGTTTTAAATTCAACGTTTTTTATCATTTTTCCGGCATCTGTCGCTTTCGAGTAAATGCAATGAACCCATTTACTCACTTTCAAGGATTTGTAAGTTTAGAGTTCATTGTGAAAAATTAAGAGTGTCTCTTCTTTTCTCAAGAGTAGAAACTCTTTTATCCCCAGTGAACTATCGTTATTATGGAGATCAAATGTTTTATAAGCTTTTTGAAAAGCACTCTCTCTCTCTTTTGGTGGTAAGGAGATATTTTCAGGAACAGCAGCAGAATGTTCTGGGACAGCTGTAGAATTTTCAGGAACGGCCGTAAAGGTTTCAGGAACGGCAGCAGTATGTTCTGGGGCAGCCGTAGAGTTTTCAGCAGATGTGGACAACTGTGTTTTCTTTTTCCTATTTGAAACAGACAAATCCACTCTCTTTCTTTTTCCCGCTTCATTCTCCAACTTTCTTTCGCAGCTTTTATTTTTCAAATGATTCAATAAGTTGTCTTTACGGGTAAAGGATGTATCACAAAACTCACATACAATTTTCTCTGTTGAATGCACAGAGTCAATGTGTCGTTTTAAATCCCTTTGCCGAACGAAGTTTTTTCCACAAATATTGCAAGTAGACATAATGAAGCCGTAGAAATTTTAGAACGTTGCTACTCACTACTAAATCTTCAAACCAATTTTGTGTTCTGCTACTCTGTGACGATCAGGCACTGTACATATATTCGACGGAGCGAATGGGCTATTTGAAACATGTTATCAACCCCGTCTGGTCTCCTTTTAAACTCCGGGGGGTGGATAGTACACGCCCCTCTTCACTTCTCATTGGTTGGCGCAGTGGAAATCTGCACACATCACGCTCCGACCCCTTACCACCCGCCGTTTTCCGAGGCGTCAGTCTACAAAGTCAGACAGGGTATGTGAATAGATCAGCAGTGGGGTTTCGTCCTGCCCATTCAAACCACAGACCCACTAACGTCGAGACGAAACAATGAAAGCAACGTGTTTTGCTTCCAAGCTGCTCTAATCCATCAAACTAGGCATGAATAGGGGATCAATGCTACCTTGTCAAAATACTATGAGAAAATATTGTACCGAATGGTCTCACTTTTATCTGATAATGAATCAAGTCTTGAAAATGCTGGATACAATATGATATGATTACTGACAGAGAAAGAATAAGATTGAACTTTGTAATGGAAAAGCCTTTCCAACACCTCCTAACGAGGTGAAAAAATTTTCGAAAATGAACGATATAGGAATAAACATTTATTCATTTGAAGAAGATTTAAAAATATTTCCATCAGTGATATAGTGTGTGAGAAACATAGAGATTTGCTTTACGTAAAAAATGGAGAGTTTGGACATTATTGTTTCATTAAAAGCTTATCTCGACTTGTTTCGAAACAACTCTCAAAACACCAACATAAAACGTACGTATGTAAAAGATGTTTAAGTGCTTTGCAAACAGAATACAAACTTCTTCAGCACAATGAGATGTGTATACATAAAAGTCCTGCAAGAGTAGTAATGCCGTCAGAAACAAGTAAGTTTTTAAAATTTAAAAATTTTCAACATTGTTTAAAAATACCCTTTGTTGTATATGCGGATTTCGAGTGTGTAACTAGGAAAACTGATACTTGCTGTCCTAATCCAAACTTTTCATTTACTAATATTTATGAAAAACATGCCCCGATAGGTTTTTGTTATTTTATCAGTTATCAAGGGGGGCATTATAAAGATCCAGTAGTATATAGAGGTGCCCCAAAAATTTTTATTGAAAAGTTAGAAAAAGATGCAATAGAAATGGATAATATTTATAAAAAACCAAAACCATTATTACCTCTTACCGAATCAGAAAAGCAATTGTATGATAATGCTAAAAATTGTTATGTTTGTGATCAAACCTTTCGCGAAAACAATATCAAGGTTAGGGATCATAACCATGTGACTCAAAAATTTAATGGCCCTTGTTGTAATAGTTGTAATTTAGCAATGAAAACCCCCAAATTTTTGCCTGTTTTCTTCCATAATCTTTCTGTGTATGACGCCCCTATTTTTATTAAGGAGTTAGGATATGATTAAAAAACAAATTAATTTAATCCCGAACACCGAAGAAAAATATATTTCCTTCAGTAAAAATATTTCAAATGATTTTCAGTTAAGGTTTTTAGATTCTTTCAAATTCATGTCTTCCAGTTTGGAAAATTTGATAAAAACACTAAAAAAAAAGATGAATTTAAATATATGAAACATTATTTTGATTCAGAAAAAATAGATTTACTTTTAAGAAAAGGAGTTTTTCCGTATGATTATTTTGATAGTTTTGATAGTGTAAAGATTCTTGTTTACCACCTATTAGCAAATTTTACAATAAACTAAATGAGGAGCCTATAAGTGTAGAGGATTATAATCATGCATGTAAAGTATTTAATGAATTTCATTTAAATAATCTTGGTGAATACTGTGATCTATATGTAAAAACAGATGTCCTATTGTTAACAGATCTCTTTAAAAACTTTCGGAAAATATGCATGCAAACTTATAAACTTGACCCCTGTTGCTATTTTACCACCCCAGCTTTATCATGGGATGCTATGTTATTACAACCTAAAGTAGCTATCGAACTGTTCACTGATTACGACATGCTTCTTTTTATAGAAAAGGGTGTAAGAGGAGGTATAAGCCAGTGTTATGCTATAGCTAACAACAAATATATGTCTAATTTTAACCCAGATGATGAGATAAAATATTTAATGTACCTTGACGCAAATAATTTGTACGGTTATGCAATGAGTAAATATCTACCCTTAAAAGATTTTGTTTGGAGTGATAACAATTTAACCGAACAGGATATTTTCAATTTATCAGATGAATCCGATGTAGGTTACATCTTGGAAGTAGATCTTGAATATCCCTCCGATTTGCATGACAAACATTCAGACTTTGGAGTACTTTTTAACAAAATAGCATACTAAAACATTATAAATGCTCTTTTAGGACTCAATACCAATAAATATTACTATTTAACTATCAAAATTTAATATAAATAACCTGAATTTTGCAAAAATCACAATTATAAGTTAAATTTTAGCAATATTTTTGAAAAACTTCAAAGCAGTTAGAGAAAAAAAATAACATATATTAGTAAAGGTTTTACTAAAACAAACCAGATGCATTTATCTAGAAAATGTGCTAAAATTGTAATTTTTTATTAAAATTTGAAAATTTTGGAGGTGATTGAGTAAACATTATAAGAAATATTACATTTTTTATGAGACCATTATTTAAATAACAAGCAATAACTCAAAAAGTATTCATATAATAAGACATATTTTAGTACATTCTCTAGAAAATAACGTAAATATCAGGTTTAAAAAGTTTTATAGAAATAAATTCGTAATATTTGGAGTTATCGGACTCGCCATGATAGATTTTGAGCAATTTAAATGCCCACTTCTGGTAGATCAAAAATCCACACTTCCGGTTTTTCTAACTTTATAAAATTGATTGTAACTTGGAAACTTAGAACTTAAGAACTTGTAACTTAGAAACAAAATAAAGTATATTTCGTAAAGTCAAAAGATAGCTCTATATTCAATAAAATAAAAAACAAAAATATCTGTCTTGACTGAATTGGGTCATTTTCAACGTGTTCGGCTACCTTAATTTACCTCTAGTGAACAAAAATGTCTTCGGGAAAATGAAAGATGAAAACAAAGGAAATATTATGACAGAATATGTAGGATTAAAATCGAAAATGTATGCCTACAAAACAAACCATAAGATTGAAAAGCGGTTAAAAGGAATTAAAAAACAAACTTTAAAAAATAAAATAACATTTGAGGACTAGAAAGTCTGTCTTTTTAATTAAAAATTAAAATATGTTGACATGAACATAATTATATATATAGATCCAAATTTCATTCAATACACTCCATAAAGCAAAACAAACTTGCTCTGTCCTATAAAGATGACAAAAGGTTTATTAATGATGATGGCATTACTACGCTTGCCCATGGACATTGGTCATTGATGAATTTAGACCTATTCGATGAGCAGTAAGACATAAAATCCAATGATGACACAATAATGTGATTTTTGTAATGTAAATAAAAGATTGTAATGTGAAATGGAATGCTGCTTTTGTAAATAAACAACTTACTTTGTATCTTTTTGTGTAATCCTTATACTGAAATCAATTTTACAATTTGTTGTTCTCCTGTAATGTGTATATATATACGATTGTAATGTAAAACGCAATACAAGATGTTAATTTCTGAATAAACAATTTACTTTGTATCTTTACTGTGTATGTGTAATCATTATACAGAATTAAAATTTACAATTTGTTATTAAAGCAATGTATAATAAATAATTTTTTTTTCTATTCAATTAAGAAAAAAAATAATGTAACTAAATGGTTATTGCAATGAATAGTTATACAATTGATACTCTTTGGAAAAGGCAAAGAGTTTGCTTTAAACACATAAACATAAATTTTTCCTTACTTTTATACAAAATATATTTAAAATATCAGTTATGCTTAACATACTTAGTTAATTTGTTTGAAAGACGTATATTGATATTTATCTTTTAAAATGACACTATTTCAGCATAAATTAAAATAGAAAGCAGTATGAAAAAAAAATTAACACTATAACCGTATACCCCCCCCCTCCCCCTTAATTAATTCAGATTTATAAAAATAGACTTTTTAAAGCCAAATCTTGTCGGAAACTTATACAAAATATTTATACAGTATTTTTTTTTCTTACTTTTATATGAAATGTATTTAAAATATCATTTACGCTTAAACATTCTGAGAAAATTTTTGTTTAATATACCCAAACTTATTTTTAAAAAGAAAGTATCTCAACACACATAAATTAAACTAACAAACAATATAAATAAATTAACTCAAATTAAACATTTAAAAAATCATTTTATTCAGATTCTCATAATATTCAAAATAATCAGGTGCATATAACATTTCTCTTACTTCTCTTAAAATATTATCTAAGCAAAGATTTTCCAAAAATTCTTCAGTTACAAAATTTGTAAGTTCCAATAATAAAAAGTGCTCATTTTTTTTTTCAAAAAAAGATTATTATAAAAAACATTCAAGAAAGCGATTTAAATTTTTTTATTTCTATTCAATTAAGAAAAAAAAATAACTAAATAGTTATTGCAATGAACAGTTATACAATTTATACTCTTTGGAAAAGGCAAAGAGTTTGCTTTAAACACATAAACATAAATTTTTCCTTACTTTTATACAAAATATATTTAAAATATCGCTTATGCTTAACATACTTAGTTAATTTGTTTGAAAGACGTATATTGATATTTATCTTTTAAAATGAAACTATTTCAGCATAAATTAAACTAGAAAGCAGTATGAATAAAATTAACACTATAACCGTATATATATATATATATATATACATAAACCATTTTTTTTTTTTCAGATTTATAAAAATAAACCTTTTAAAGCCAAATCTTGTCGGAAACTTATACAAAATATTTATACAGTATTTTTTCCCCCTACTTTTGTATGAAATGTATTTAAAATATCATTTATGCTTAAACATTCTGAGATAAAGAATTTTTTAAATATACCCACACTTATTTTTAAAAAGAAAGTATCTCAACATAAATTAAACTAACAAACAATATAAATAAAATTAACTCAAATTAAACATTTAAAAAATCATTTTATTCAGATTCTCATACTATTCAAAATAATCAGGTGGATGTAACATTTCTCTTACTTCTCTTAAAATATTATCTAGGCAAAGATTTTCCAAAAATTCTTCAGTTACAAAATTTATAAATTCCAATAGTAAAAATTGCTCATTTTTTTTTTTCAAAAAAAGATTATAAAAAAATATTCAAGAAAACGATTTAAAACATTCCACAGCCATCTTGTAGAATCAAGATCAGACCCGCCGCCTACGCCGCCTCTACAGGAGAAAAACAACTCAACTCCCCCCATCAACTCGAAAACCAAAACCATAGCAGGAGGGAAACAACTCAACTCCACGCAGCATCCACAGGAGGAAAACAACTCCGTGCCTGCGCCTCCACCGCGCCTGCGCCTCCACCGCGCCTGTGCCTGCGCCTGTGCTTGCGCCTGCGCCTTCGCCTGCGCCTTTACCGCAGAATCGGCTTTTCTTACCTACTGATACAACTTAATCTGACCGTATACAAATGATAAGTGTAAAGTATATTGGCGGAAGAACACATGTTACAAATTTCAAAGCGAAAATTAATTGAAAAAAGAATCTGACATTTTTTAACTGATTTATATAATAAAACTTTTTTTTATTCCGGTAACTTTTAACTATTAAGTGTAAGAAATGTTTAATAATTTTTCATGAAAAACAGGACACTATTCAATTATTTATAATTAAATCTATCTTATGGGAATAAACTATAGTTTTTTTTATTTGTTTTTTTTTTATTGGAAAACAATGATAAAATCCACGTGCACCACAAAGTATCACACAGGGCTTACAGAAGTAAGTATTAATCACATAATACAAAGGAAAAAAGAAAAAAAATAAAGAAAAAATAATAAATAAATAAATAACAAAAAATAACCCCTTGAGGTTAGGAAGCATTACAAATACTCATAACAAACTCACTGAACTTTTTAAAAGTACTTCTGGTGGAAAGCAGTTGAGGAAGATTCGGAGGCCAATTTACATTAAGTCCCTTGAATGCCAGTCTTAGGATATTCCGTTCTCTTTCAAACTTGGAACACAGAAGGAGCACATGTTCTACATTTTCCTCGCCACCAATATCGCAATCACAGGAAGATGACGGAACTAACTTAAATTTGTTCAAGTAGCTTTTAAAGTTGCCATGACCAGTTAGAAATTGGGTTATTTTGTTATTAGTATAAAAATGATGGCAGGACAGTCTCTTATTAATGGTTGGAAAAAATTTCTTTGTTACGCTCCCATTATTTGATGTGAGATATTCTTGGTTCCAAGACTTCACCATTCTTTCCCTCATAATCTTCTTGTAAAATGAAAACTATAGTTTATTCAACAATTATCAACATCAGAGCAACATTTTGATATTAAAAAAAATAATGCAAACATTTAATGCTCCAAGTTTTTTAACATTTTTCAAAAAGGAGTTTGGAGAATAAGTAAATGATCAAATAAGTAGTTTTTAAGTGTTTCAAAAATCTTGCTAAATTTTTGCAAAATAAATTGGATTAGTTGTGTAAATCATGACTCGAATTTCATTTTACAAGAACGTTTTAAAGTTTTGACTTTCTTCAAATCGCAAAAATGATATTATTTTCGTATGAAGATAGAAATATTAAAAAATTTAGTGTGTATCTTAATTTTATTTTTCTTGTTAATAATAGTAAAAAAAAGTTTCGACTTTATATGTCTACACGATAGTAATTATTAAACAGAAAAGGAACTCAGACTTCGTAAAAATTATTTGATGGGTATAAAAAAAATTATATTATATTCCGTTTTAAGTGTATTAAGTATATAAAGAATATTTACACGACAAATGAAAAAAAAAATCAATTTTTATACCTTACAAGTTTAAAGATATATAGCATTGTTTCAGAGCTATGTAAATTTCTCTCATTTGTGCACTCTATCTACAAAATAAAATTCAATGATACATGCATTCCTTGGTATCACATATGATGGAATTAAATGTGGTGTGCGATATTATATTCATATGTGTATGATGTTCTATAATTACAAAAAAATTTCTTAATAATAAGGATATTTGGAGGGGAAAAAAATCTTTTGCCTTTGCTTTTTGTTTTTACGTACTGAAATTATCCAAATGCAGTTAACCAAGTTTTTTACTGTGGCTGTGATCTACAAGCACATCTAAATCCATGCTGCTATTTTTTATAAAAGGGGCGCTATGTTTTTTTGAATAAATCTAATTCCGTCGTTGATTAAAACGTTAATTTTGTTTTGCAAGAGGAATAGAAATTTTCTTAAACATTCCTTTCTCAGCATTATAAAATTTCATTGTTGATATTATATTTAACTTTTAATAGTAATAAAATATTTTTTGAACTATATTCTGAGTTTTTGGTATTTATACGTAAAAAACGTTTATTAACGTTTTAAGAAAACTATGGATTAAAGAACTCATAAAAAATCTTATGTCCATTGAGTGTACGCGAATTCTATTTGAATTTTTAAATCGATATTCAAAATATGTAAACTATAATTACAGCTGTCATTGAAGTTGGTTTAATTTCTTAAAACATAAAATAGAAGCCTCTCAGCTTACATTGAATGGAATTTTTTCATCTCATAGCTTATTTAGAAAAAATAATAAATACCTATAATTATTTTACACCTATATAAAATAGGAAAAAAAGTGCTGTTCTAAAAGAAAACAAGTGCTCTCATAAATAAGTTGATTTAATAAAAAAACGAAAACCCTGAAGAATTTTTTTAAAAAATTGAAGAAATTTCAACAAAGCATATTGAAAGTATATATATATATATAAGTAAATGATTAATATCTCTAATGAACTCTTGATTGATTGAACTCTATTGGGTTCGCTTAAGACAGTGGTCTTCAAACTGTGTTCCATGGAACCCTGAGGTTCCACGAGTCACAATAAAAAAAAAAAAAGGGAAAATATAAAAGTGCATGCAAAATGAAATCACGTTTTTTCTGTGAAGTGTGTGAAACCACAAATTTCTGAAGCTCATCCCATCCACTAAAACTGAAAATTTTACTAACACATAATATAAACTCTATTTTTAAATTTTTATTGTACTATAAGAAAATATTAAAACGTTTTTTCTTTATATGTACCACCTAGTATAATATTCTCTTGTCTACTATGGAATAATTTTACACTCGTTAGCGAAATGTTTTGTACAATAATGGAAAATACATTTTTATACAATTGTGGGGACCCATAGTGAAGGAGAGGGAACAACTTCAAATCAATGGTAAATCTAAATTTAAGCAAGAACAGCTCTTAAATTTTTAGGTTGAAAATTCATACAAAATACACAGGAGTTTTTCCGCATAGATATAAACATTTTAATACCATTCAGAACAATGAATTGAAATGCAAAACATTTCTCAACGTGAGTGGCAAAAATATAAAAACGAACTATCAAATCATTAATGCATATAACTTCAATGGGGCTAGACTTCTATAGCTTGTGTAGGGGAAAAAAGTGCATATCCCAAGTACTAAATTTAATGATTGATAGGTGGTTGTGGTAATGGTAATTGATAATGGTATAGGTGACACTTGGGAATATCACAAATTAATATTATTAATGTGTGAGTAAATTATGTTAATTTTTAATAAACAATGCAGATGTTTGAAAATGTTTTTCTTTTTCGTAAAGTACCTATTTTACTTGTTGATCTACTTTAAGTATTAGTTAAAGAAATATTCCGCGAATGGTTCTAAGGGTTCCGTTCGAAGCTTAAGTTTGGGGGGGGGGGGAAATGCAATGAAAAAGTTTAAGAAATCAATTTACAGTCACCTTTTTCCGATTTTCTATGTTGATGTTTCCCTGTTTCGATTGTTAAGAATTCTGCATTTGTTATGAGTGGTTAATTCCGTATTTTTTTTTTTTTTTTTGTCTACACGTGCTCTTGAGGGAGCGAAATGAAATTTCGTATACTATTCACTAACTCACGCATATAAATAGAATTTTTTTTAATCACTTTAAAAAAACTATGATATACAATAAAAATAATGAAAAGTGGGAATAAAAATGTTGTTTATATCTCTCTTTATAATATAAAACTATATACTAAAACAGTTGTGATATATTTTGGAAATGAAAAATTCAATAAGGTTTCGAAATATGATTTTCTTTAGAAATTGCGATCATAATGCAAGAGATAAGAAAATAAATAGATTTAGGTTCATGAGATTTTAAAATTCTACAATAGATTCTGCCTTGACTAGACCTTCTGCGTGCATTACACATCATTAACTTTCTCATAATTATTTTCTCTAGAATTGTTGAAAAAGAAAATTATTCATAACTTGATTTTTATGTCTTGTATTTGTATAATTCACTTTTGTATTTAAAAGGCTATAATTCATTTCTTTGGGGGGGAAAAGAAGAAAAAAAAATTTGAACTTACTTGTGACTTAAGGCTTTTTATTAAATTTTGAAATAATAACAATTTAAAAGGTGAATCGTTGAAAAAACTCTGACCATCCATAATATTATTTAGAAAAACGTCCGCAGAAATATTTTATGGCTGTTATCTCAAATATGACGCATATTCAAGTCATTTCCCTGTTCTGACACAGATCATCGTAAGAAACACGTGCATCTTACACGATGCTTAAAACCGCTGCGTCATATCGACAACCAATCAGAATATTTCAAGCAGTCGTGTACAACTCCACTTCCCTATTCCAGAAGCTGAGTATCCCTCAACTCCGTCATGACTCACATTCCTGTTCTGACAAGACTGGACACGGATCATCGTAAGAACCACGTGCATCTTACACGATGCTTAAAACTGCTGCGTCATATCGACAACCAATCAGAATATTTCAAGCAGTCGCGTACAACTCCACTTCCCTATTCCAGAAGCTGAGTATCCCTCAACTCCGTCATGACTCACATTCCCATTCCACGTGCATCTTACACTATGATAAACGCATGGGGGAGGGGCCAACCTCGATGGCGGGAAAATGGAGCCCTCCTATTGGACGATGACTGTGTGGGGGAGGGGGGAGGGGCCACGGGGAAATGGAGCCCTCCTATTGGACGATGACTTTGTGTGGGGAGGGGGGAGGGGCCACGGGGAAATGGAGCCCTCCTATTGGACGATGACTTTGTGTGGGGAGGGGGAGGGGCCACGGGAAAATGGAGCCTTCCTATTGGCTACGTACTGGGGACCTGCCACTACTACTAGCATCAAAAAGGCCTTTTCAATATCGGCTACAATTCCAATTGGATAAATTCTAAAACGATCTAAAATGTCAGGTATTAGTTCAATAAGGTTTACGCCTTTACATAAACAGTCGTTCAAAGATGGTTTCCCTTTTTCATGGGCGGAGGCGTCAAATACTGGACGTATTTTCATTGTCGCACTATCTAATTTAATCACTGGCCTATGAGGTAAATAATGACATTCATTGTTCAATTCTACCTCCGGCACACGTTCAATGATATTTAAATCTTCCCACTCCCTAAACACACTTTTATAATCATCAAAAAATTTACCGTTTCTTAATTTATTTATCATCCGTAAATGCCTTTTCCACGTTAGTTCTTTGTTACTGGGTAAATTCTCAGAGTTACATTTCCATGGGAGTGTCACTTCATATCTTCCATCGGGAAGAATTTTCATTTTATTCTTAAAATCGGTTAAATCAAAATTTTCTCTAGTATTTTCATTAAGTAACGGATCAGTTATTCCTAAAACATCTAGCTCCCATAATTCTTTAACACTAACATTCCTTACATGCAACGACGATGTCGTTAACATCTCGTTTTTAACGTTTGAACTTAATTTTCCAATTACCGTCCATCCTAGTTTAGTTTCAATAGCTGTTAAGCCAGAATCTAATTCTATTAAGTTCCCAGTTAATAATTTTCCTATATTATCAGCCCCAATCAAAAGTCCAATTTCAGTTTCCTTACAATTTAAATCCGATAAAATAATTTCCTTATTCTTTAACTCATTTAGAATACGCTTATCCTCAATCTTAGAAATAAATCCACATATTTTCTTTTCCGATAGCGCTTCAAAACTACATACATAAGAGCATTTTAAATCACTAACCTCAATAGAAAACACACCGTGATGCTTAGGTTTCGATTCATCCCCTCCGAACAGAGAATGAATTATAGTTTCCTCTCTAAGTGGAGTGGCCTTCAAAATACTAGTAACACTTTCACTGATATAGCTATTTTCACAAGCGGAATCAATTAGAACTCGCACTTTCTTTTCCCGACCCTTGATCCGAATGAAAACGCAGAGAGTTTGAAAGTATATATTTTCGTTTCTGTTGCAGTTACTTGATAGAGAATTCTCAGTTTTTATGGAACATTTTTGATCATAATTTTTATCTAATTTTGGACACATAATTTCAAAATGGGAATAATTACATTTAGAACACTTAATGGTATGTTTAACATCACAATTTTTACTTAAATGACCAGATCTATTTAAACATATAAAACAAGCACCTTTTCTTAATAATAATTGTTTCTTAGCAATAAAGACATTTTTCTAGCATTATAACATTTTTCACTCGGATGATATTTCTCACAAAAAATACAGTTATTAACTTTCTTACCTGAAGCACTTTCAGAACTCACCAGTGCTGATGCAGTCATTAATTCAGTTGTTTTCATCCTTTCGGTTGTGGGATCTCTCTTTCGGATAGTAGGGCCGAAACCGGATTTAGCCAGTTGCACCATTTCTTCCCCTTGAACTTCCAGGCGAAGGAAAGTCATTAAATGTTCTAGATTTCGTGATCCTTTGGCTTCTGTTTCATTATTCCGTTTTCTTTCCCAGGCTACCATGACTTCCTCGGGTAAACAGGATTCTACCAACGGTGTTAGAAAGTCTGCATATTTTTCTTGCGTTCGTCCAAGGCTCTCCAACGATCGTAATTTTCCTTCGAGTTCATCGTACAAGGCGGGCAAATCAGTTTTCGTTCTTCCAGACGCAGCGTTCTTCATAACTAAACTTAACAGTTCACGTACGTAAATTTGTACGAGCAAGTCTTCACGGCCGTATCTCTCTTTTAATTGATCAATGGCTTTAGGGTAATTTTCCGCCGTCGCGGGGAAACTCAACACTAATCGTTCTGCTTTCGATTTTGGTTCTACGGATTGCAATAAATATTGCATCTTGTCCTCCGGCACGATGCTTTTATCATTATGAATTTTCTGAAATTGACTCCAAAAGGCCAAAAAGTCTTTAGCTTCGCCACTGAACTTTTTCAATTCAATTTTCGGTAATTTAAAACTTCTCTTTTCAGTTTCGGTTGGAATAACAGTTTCTTGTATTTTCGAATCTACTCGGGAATACATTTCGATATAGCGGTCACGGTAGTTTTCTGCGTCTTCCATATCATCCAAATATTCTTGCTCGGCATCTTTCATTTCCAAGAGTTGTTCAGAAATTTGATTCTGACAAGAGTCAAGTCTCTGGAATTTATCCATGATTTGAGTTTTCAGAATCGAAAGTAGATTCATATCGATGTCTTCTTTCCTCAATTCGGTTTCAATTTTCTTCAGACTGAGAGAAAATGCTGTTCTCAGCCCTTTCCTTTGCGCTTTCAACGCAGTCACTTCCATCTTTATAGTTCGAAAATTTCAAAGTTCAATAGTTCGTGATTCGGTTTCAGTTTCACCTCCAACAAACAGCCTCGCCCCACGTTGGGCGCCACTAATTATGTTAGGAACACAATTAATTCTTAAGTTCTGTGGGCTGCATCTACCAGATGCTGGGCGTTGGTGGAAAGTGATTCATTCATCAGCCAGCAATTTAAAGAAACTAACTTTATTAAGAACTGCCGAGCGAGCAAGTACACGTGATTGCTTCACCCGTTTTATATACAGAGCATAGTGACGTCACAGAACCACTTCACAGTTACAAAAACGTGGCGCCATGCAGCCACTCATTAACACAAATCATTTTTATTCACAACACTTACAGAATTCTTTTTTTAAAAAAATAAGATTTCTAATAATAAGAATATATTATTATTATTACATGACAGTGGCTGTTTTCTTTCATTGAATTATAATTTTTTGAAATAAAAATTTGAATTTAATGTATTGAGATATACAAATTAAATATTTGTTTTAAAAAATGAGATTGATTTTTCCTGAAAATTTTACTTTAATGAAGAAAAATGTATAAGTTTTACTTCCTCCTTTTTTTTTTTTTTAAATTTGGGGGTTGTTAAAAAGAAGGATTAATACATTTTTTCTTTCTCGTGTTTAATTCCTTTAATAATTTCCTTTGAACTTGATTGTACATTATCCCAAATTTCCCGTTACTGTTCCGAATGTTCAGTGCTTGCTTCAATTCTGTACCAAAAGTTTATAAACAAATATTCAGTTTTTCAATTCTGATGTATTGCTATCTTATTCATTTTCGAAGTGACCTCAGGATGAGAGGTATTATATGTTTTACAAAAAATAGCACTTTATTTTTTTGTTATATGAAATTTCTTAAAAAAAAGCAGTGATATATAACACTTAAGGGACTGTAAATTTTGTAATAAAACGGTGATTAATAAATCAGAAGGTTAAAACACTTCTACTATAAAACAGAACATACACAAAACATTTCAGTTAATTTTTTTCAAAATTTTTTGAGCAATCGCTGGCTCCGTTTGAGCATTTAAAAAAACACATTTCGTGTAAAACGCGTTTTAAAGTATATGACATATCTTGCTCAATGTAATGGCATCTTCTCTTACTAAAACTTTTATAGTTTTTGTTCTAGTGAACAGAAAATAATAAATTTGGTATTTTTATAAAGCTAAAAAGATGAACTATAAAATAAAATCATAAAAAAATTGTCAATTTTAAGGAAATTCACAATTTTAGGGTAGTCAGATACCATTCACACTTCTAAATTAAGAACAAGTTTAAAAATTACCAGTGATTCATGTAGGCTTGTCATATACAGAATTTAATATTTATCTTGATCGTTTGTACAGTTTATGATTAAAATCGTGTATTGTAGCTTTAACGTCAAAGAGCATTTTTATTGCACTCAATACAATTTTATTGTGTGAAAGGGGCGCGATGAAAATTATGATTGAAAATTGGGTCGCAAGCATTAAAAGTTGTAAAAGCACTGTCTTAGTAGCATCATTAAAGAAATAATTGATTTAGCTTCAACTGATTAAAATTTAAACGCAAGTGAGTAAGTAAAGGACCATTAATATTAAACAGGTTTTTTTTTTCGAAATTTTTAATTGTAATGTTTTTTTCTCCTATGTCGTTATCAATTTTTGCCTTTAGTCCAAAAAGAGATTAATTTCATTAAAAAAAATTAAAACTTTTAATTTGGGTAAAGAATTTTTGTCTCTGTGTATATGATAAAGTTGAAAATAAAAAATCAAGATAGTAATAGCATCTGCAAAATAAAGATAGTGTGACATATTTATTTATTATAAATTAAGTAAATTCTTTGTATTCGAATTTCTAATAATTTATTTCATTAGAACATTTATTTATTCCTTCGAAATATTTCTTTCTACATGTTTCGTTAATATCTACATTTGAAAATTATTTATCAAAATATTTGGGAGATTTCGTAGGAGATCAGAGGTAGATTTTAAAATGTATGTTTGCCTCACAAAATTATACTAAGTTTCCAAGGAGTATGGATGAAAATATATTTAAACACTTTTTATTACTTTAAACCGTTTTCAGTTTTATTAATAATTACATGGCATGCATTTTTAATTTTTAATGTAATTACATACGTTTAAAAATCTAAAAATGTTTGAGTCGATGCTGAATCGGAAATGGATGAAATAAAAAACGGTATTCCCCTTATTTTATATAAGATTTAAAAGCAACTTGTTTTTAGATTTTTTGAAATTTTGATGTATTTCCGTTAGTGGAAAAACCTAATTACTACGTTTAGGGTGACAATTTTGCACAAAACAGATTATTTTGCTTAGACTAGCATTTGGCAAACTGCTGTTCTTCTAGATTCTGCTTTTACATACAATTAAAAATTATGTCTGCTGAAAAGAGTTATTATTTACCTTTAAAATTTATAAATATCTTTTGGGATAAAAAACACATATTTAAATGCACAGTTAAATATTTGACTGTCTTACTGACATAATTCATAGTTAAATATGTATCTGATTTATCTTTTTTGCTGTTTCCAGTTATATGTTTGTGTTTAGTATTGAGATTCAGGTATTTTTTTTATTTAATGTTTCTGATTTTCTACTATGTACTTTAAATGCCAATTTTCTTTTTTGTTAAACCTTCGAGGTTCGAGTCCGCAGAACATGTTAAATCATGAAAATTAATATACTTATACCATCTTCTGTAACTTTCTCCCCATCTCGGACTGGGGTCACAATGGACATTCCGGACACCCATAGCATGTCCGGTGTCAGCTAACCGAAGGGGGACAGAGGTAATAAAATATTTTGGAAGATAGCGAACCTCAGGAGATGTTTTATTTTTCACTCTTGAGTAGAGAGTTACCTGAAGTTGAAACAAACTCTCTTCTGATCTCTACCATCAACAAACTCTCTTTTAAAGAAATTGGCTTGTTGAAATTGTCTCAACTCAATCTTTTAAAATTATCTCGTTTGAAATAGCAACAGGTAATTATGTTTTTAATTTCGAATTATTTATTAATTTTTAAGACTTGAAATAATATACAAATACAGAAGTCACTCCTGTAAGGTACACCTTCGAATAAGGCGCAATTAATGTTGCTACCGGTCTCTTTGAATACGTATATTTTCCTCTTATTAAGGAACATTCTATTTAAGTGATACTAAAAAAAATTTCTTATTCTTTCTTTGTAAAATTTTAAGATTTCGAAGACAAGTTTGTGTTTATCTTTAAATAAATTAAATATAGTGTTGTCCTAATAAACCAATGTAATTTAACAGAGGAAAGGAACAGAGAAATAAAAAATTACAACATTGTTTGTTCTACGCTTCGATTTAAAGACAAAACAGAATATGTAATAAAGTGATTGCACCTCTTGCGGTCGCGTTTTCTATGGGTTTTCATAAAAAATAAAAATGATGGCTTATTCTGACACAATGCACTGGGTTTTAAAAAGATTCATACAACGGAATATTTTAAATAAAATTCTATAAATACAAGATTTTATTACTCATTTTAAACATTTATACAGTAATTTAACTTTTTCTATTAAGAATTTTCATTTTTCAAGAACTTGAAATTTAAAAAACCTGTGATTAAGGTATTTATTTGTATATCATTTATTTAAAGATTATTACGACTTGAATTTCTAATTAAACTAACTTGTTTAGCATTAAAGGACTAAATACCCAATGTCTAGTCTGGTGGGTTTAAATTTCTGGTTCTAGGACATATTGTATCAAACATAAGGTTCCTTATTGGAAGGTACTATTATATTTTTACCCTATTAATATAAAGTATTACGGAATATTTTATTGTATTTGACTTCATGCAAAAGCGAACCATAAAGTAATATATTTAGTTTTTAAAAAAAGCTCTTTTGTTATATAATATATATATATATATATATATATATATATATATATATATATGTGTGTGTGTGTGTGTGTGTGTGTGTATACATTATGTAATAAATAAATTCACATAAGAAGTGAATAAAGATTTTACCTGAAAATATTACTCCGTTAGAAGAAAACTAGCTTATTTTAGTGTCAATGAAATCTTTTTGTTTTTACGTATCCACAGCTGTAGGTAAGAGTATATGGTTTGTACAATTTCATTTTTGGATTTTTAATCGAAATAATATTAATTGACGCTAAATTGTTTTTCATATGACAGCTTCCACTACTAGAACGAGACGTGCATTACTGCTCCCAGTATTAAAAAATGCAATTTGTCTTGCTTATTGTAAATTTTAATTTTAATTTTTTTTTTGAATCATCGGTTATGAATAATTTTTCTGAATCATTATGCTATGTCAATATAGCACGTATTTATAGATGGGTTATTTCTCTCTCTCTCTTTATACACCAAGAGAAATTTAGCAATATTATTTTGTAATTATAAATATATTCTTATTAGTAAATGTGCTATTGCTGATCGAAGTATTGAACAGGCAGTTCTTAAAAATTATTTTCGAATATTTAAAGTTTGTGAGTTAGGTCAGTATTAATTGAGTTGTTTCAATGTTTTCTTTCTTTTTAAGCTTAAGAGAGATAAACTTAGTAAAATTATTATAAATATATTTTCAAATAAGATTGCACACACATGTGTTAATATTTAAATGTTATCGAAAATATCCCGACGTGACATTTTTTGAGGAAGCTAAAAGACAGAATTTTATTGGACTGAGAAATGAACTTTTTTTATTATTATTTATATAATAATGATGAAAATACTCTAAATTGTATCAGATCATGGAGCGAATTAAATACTAAACTAAAAAAACTGTACTATTGACGCGGAACAACAAGATGTATACAATCCAGAGAAAAGAGATATTGCGCGTCATCATTGAAAGAATGATAGTTGAAGTACAATTTTTAGCCAGTCAAAATTTGTCATTCAGAGTTACTTGTAGGAAGTTGAGATAATGGTAATTTTTAAAGGCCATTAGATAATGGACAAATTTGATTCGGTTATTTTAGAACACCTTAATAATGTGATTAAACGCAAAAATAAAAATGTATTCCACACTACTTAGGGCAGTATTTTCAAAATGAAATAATTAATATTTTAGCTTTATCTACTCGTAATGAGATAAGAGACATTGTGCTAAAAGCCAAATATTACACTATAATTCTTGATCTACACCAGATATTAGTCTCACAGAACAAATAAAGTTTGTAATTTGGTGTGTGAGCACTACTGAAATAGTAAGGTATATAGTTTAGAATTCTTTCTAGGAATTTTTAGGAATCTGACTCTAAACAGATTTCCAGATTTGGACACATTCTCTATTGAATCCAATATCTTTGAAAAAATTGATTTCACACCAAAAATATTTTGACAGATTTGCTTCTCAGAATGCCACAAAAATTATTTGATAGTTTATTATTAAGTAGCCTTTGTAGAATGACTGATTAATACACTTTTCGTTTCAAGAAATCTATTCTCTCTTGAGTACTTTTTTATTAGATTACATCTTCTGAATAATACTGTTTTGCTTTTATAATTATAAATGTCTACATTTATTTCAAAAGTAATATTTTTGCTTGTTTATTATTCTGTTAAAAGTATTTTGCAGCTACCATAACCTAATAGTTGACAAAAAAAAAATTTGCACTTCAAATTTTATGTTTGCATTTCTATACATTAATGTTTTACTTTTTACTCTTATACGGGTAGACGAGTTTATAACCACAATGCATAAGTATTAAGTAAGAAATTAAATAAAAAAGTATTGTAATAAGTGATTATATATATAAACATTTTAATAAGTAATTAAAAATATAAGCCTTTTAATAAGTAATTAAATGTCTTAATATTATAAAAAGTAATTAAATATATAAGTATTGCAATAAATAATTAGTTATTTAAATACTATAACAAGTAACTAATATGTAAGTATTATATAAGTAATTATATAAATAAATATTAAATATAAGTGTTAGTCAAAATCTGAAAAATTCTCTCGAGGGGCGGCACATTTGATCTTCGCACGCGGGCGGCCGACACCCTAGGATCGGCCCTGGGACCACTCCTTTGAAACTTCTCACTCATCTCATGATTCACATGGGGGGAGGGGGCTATTTTACGACACCGACACTCGAACACAAACGCGCCTTAATTAGCTTGTTAAAAAAACGTGGGAACTTATTCTTCTCATTTCCTTTCCCCTGATTTATTCTTTTTGGCTAGATATTTTTAACTCTATATCTTGATTAGAACGAATATTTTAATTATATTAAAACGCAAAATATTTTTAATGTAAACGGATAATTAATTTTTTTTTGAACTTTTGTAAACTATTAATAACATAAAAATAGACATTTTAATCAATACTGAAAAATAATTGCTATTATGCATCTCTCTATGCTGTACATTAAATATTATCATTATTACACTTTTATTAATTTTTCCACGCAATTTATTTGTGAGAAATTTAATGAAAATATTATTGTATGTGTAAAATATACATCTAAAAGAAATTATATCGAAGTCATGCTTCTATTAGAAGTCTATTTTATAACTATTCGATGGTGTGTGAAAAAACTTCATGTAGATTATAGCGAGGTAAAAGGTCAAAAAGCAAAATGACCTTAGAAGTCGTACATATATATATTTTACATTGAAAAATATCAATTTTTTCGTTTACTTTTTGCTGGTTCTTTTTAAGTTGCTTCTTAAAATGAATGTTTTAAAATCATTAATTAAACCATTGTTTTTAAAATTTTTATTTCCCTTCCCCCAAAAAATATAAATTTTTTAAAAACACGTAAGGAGGGAAAGTACTTTTATACATTGTAAAAATCAATTTTTGAAAAATATTTTTAAAATTATTACAGAAGGCTAGAAACGTTTTAAAGCAAACCTAATCAATATCAACAGTAATTACGCTCTCTGCAATAAAAAATATAGATGTGAACAGAAATAATATTATAAAAAAAGTTAACAAATAGATTTTTCGTTAATTTCTGATTGAATTTCGTTGGCTGGTCTCTCTCTCTCTTTTGTTTTGTTAACATCAAATTCTGAAACAATGGAGGGTATAGAGATGAACTTAGATTTAGAACTACATGAATTCAGGAGGATAACACTGACGGATATTTTACTCCAGACTGTTCAGATTTGAAATACACTATTAATATTTTATTTAATATAGAGTTATATAACAGGGGCGTAGCTGTAGTAACCAAACGCCTTGGTGCAACAACAACAACAAAAACACTGAGGGTTCTATTTTGATTGACTTTATCAAGTAAAATATATTAGTAATTTAACATACAAAGCTATTTTAACATCAGCCTTTATCATGATTCAGTATAGAAGTTGTCGTTACTTGCGGACAAGGTACACCAGTGGCTGGTATGTCATGAGTTCGAGCCCAGTACCACTGAAGACCCGCTGTAGGGGATAAATGCACGTCAAATCTGTTGAGAGCTCAAAAATTCTCCCATTGGTGGTAGTGTTAGAGAGGTGATGCCACCGGCGTCGTCCGCCTACTTGACCATGGTTCAAAATTACGAGGTCTGGTTCCAAAGCCCCTGCTCTGAACAGTGCGACGTTACATTCACTCACGCAGAACAGAGGAGTAGCCACATACAACTTACAGGTATGTAGAGTTTTCCTGAGTAAACTTTAGTGAGATTACCCAGGTCTGATTTAAGACACGGATGACTTAGAAACGATACAAAAATAAGCATGAAATGATACAATATTATAATTATTTTAAAACACCCCTGCAAAAGTGGGAGTGGGACAAATTACATAAATCTATTTATTACAGATACGAGTTGTATGAAATATCAAAGAGGAAAATAGCTTATTATGAATAATACTGTTATTAAAAATTACCAAGAAGAAATAGCTCTGTGTAAGTTTAAGACGCATTTTCATGGAACCTGAAGCCATTTTCGGCAACACTGGAAAATGGAAAATTGAAAATAAATATAAATTTCAATAAGTAAATCTGCAACATCATATACACAAAGGAGCGGAAAGAGGCCCCTGACCACCCTCTAAGGTGTTCTCTCAAATTGGTGTGGAACTGGAGCCAAATCGTACTGTCACCTACATGGTATCACCTGCCAAAGCCACGGCTAACGATAGCGTACAGTTCAGCCCAATGCCATGATGAATATCACTTGATTCGACCTACGTCAGACAGGTGGCATTAGTAACAATAAGGAAAGGAAGATTTTCTCTGAATTATTTAAATTTGTTTCTAATTTTAAGAAATATTTAAATAGCAGATAAATTTAAAATTGGTTTTTCAGAATACACAAAGATTCTTCCGTTTTCAATTTTATAAAAGAATGTAGAACTATAATACATCCGTCAAAAGTTATCTAGTGAAAAGGAAGAAATAACTGCTTTATTCTTTTGTGCCTATACTTTTAATATTGAAAATTGAATAATTTATAACAAAATTTTCTTTGATACTTAAAGTTTGTACTTAATAGAAAAAGGAAAATAAAACTTTATGATTTTCAAAATTATTTAAAATTTCCTTCATTTTGTTACAAGTAATCGTGAATTGCAATACAATCTAACATCATATATGTATTCAAAGATCTACATGCAATACAGAAATTTGGTAAAATCATATCTAAATAGGTTATGTATGACAAATATTTATATCTATTTCTGAAACATGTAATTAAAGATTTTAAAATAAATTTTATGTTTTATTTAGAAATTAAAGATGGCAATCTATAAAGTTCTTAAAATTAATGCCAGTTAATGGCTAAATTACTTTGCAATAGTAAATCAAACATTTTAATTAATAAACTTGAACTAAAGAATATAAGTTTATACAAAATTATAAACACATTTGTTAAATTATCATAAAGTTTAAGGAACATTTCATATAAATATAGATGCGATTTTTATGATGAGTTATAATTTTTCCTTAGAATACATATACGAAAACTTAGGACTTCTCAGATTTTATAATGAATAATGGTTTACAAAGGAAGGGCGGTCATCTATAAAGTTTTAAGTACCACCAATTGTTCTACGGAAATATTAGGGACCTCTATAGTCTGGTTTTGAGCCCTAAGCCGGATCTTACAACGGATTACTTATTCGACATCAGTTGTCTATATGGGGCCCCTTTAACGGCCTCTTGCGGAGGTATATAATACTTAAGCCACTGAGTACTATTAATATTTTTAAAATATATATATATAAATATATTTTGATTTTGATTTATATTAAATAAATGGAATTAATCTGATTAAATTTGATGTTTTAAAAGTGTAGTGAAAAATAAATTATAGCTCGCATCAATAGGATGACGTTTACTGTAACGACCATTAATTAAAATTGAAGTTAATTATTATTTTCAAGTCAAAATGTTAACATCTGTCAAAATGTTTATATTCTTGGGATAATCTGTGCATACTACCTAAATATTTCAACGTGGTTGATAATATCATATGGAATGCATACATTTATTCCTAATAATGTAAATGAAAATGACTTTCGTATTATATGCTGTATAAATGGTAAGTCAAAATTTTAGTTTATTACAGCAGCATTTATACTATTTAAGGATTTTCTTCAAATTTTCTTCCTTGAATACATAATACACATAACATATTCATTAAAGGTAATATTAGTACTATAAATAAATGGTCGGAATCACAACAACTGAAAATTTTAATTTGATAGGCGACGGCACTGAATTTGAAATGCTAGACAAAATATGTTGGCACGTATCCTCACCTCCCATCCATATTGGCGCCGTCCATGACTGCAAGGATCAATTTCTGTTTAATATGGCTTACACCACGATATTCAAACAAAGGAGTCGAAATGAAATCAAGATTCGAAACCATAGCACATTTGAAAAGCCCATTTTTAGCCTGACCCATAACCCGCTAAATATAAATTTAATGCAAGCAATGAATATAAAATTGCAATAAACTTTCTAAACCTGACGAATTTTAGCTGAATCAGGTATGAAATGAAATAATCCGTATTTGTAGCCCATATATGATGAAATCATTTTAATACACCGGCGTTTTCCAACGAAAACCTTTATAATAATTGAATTATCTTAATGCCCAACCCATCATTTTATTCTTTAAAAACTTCTTTATATATTAGAAAAATTACATTTAATGACAGATTCCAGTAATATCCTGAAATAATTTTTAAATAACACTGAGACTTCACATTATATGGGCGGGCGTTCGAGATCTGATTCTAAATACAAAGACAGAGACGGATTAAGTTAGTTGGAGGACCGGCGGTAAAAGGTTTGAGGCTCCATGAATCAAGAGTAATAAACTAAAATATGAAAAGGTTCTTTAAATCCAAAATCCCGTAATAAAATGTATAGCTATATAAAACTCAATTGCCTGGATAAACCTTAACTTTAAAAATTGAAATTAAAACTTGAATTTCGATAATATCAACTGGCTACATGATGACCGACCGTCGTGCTTATAGGCTCTATCGATTTGTGCAATTGTAAGTCACACATTATTTGTTTGGGATTTGTACGAATATTTGACAACGTATACGCACCGTTTACTTTATGCGTCATATTAAATACATTTGCAGATCAGGGTCTACTTTTTGCGGAAAGGCCCAGGCCCCAAGAAGCTCCAGCATCCCCGTTTACTGTAATTAAATATAAAGATGTATAAATACGCTGTGTGAAGCCTTCTGTGCGCATAAATTGTACAAATCCGTAAGAATTGTTCGCTGGGAGCCCTGGCGGCCATCCAGCCGCTTAATCCACTTCTGCAAAAGGCTTTAATTTATCAGTTCTAACTAGGCCTGGGCCTATAGTATTTATATCTCGTGAAGAAAGATTACCAAAGAATCTAAAATTGGTGATTTATTAGATTCTAAGCAAAACGATTTTGATACAGTATGTAATGTATTCCCGCAACGTATGTGTGGGGGAGCCCAGTGTGTTAGCGGTTTTGCATCTTGTAAGATATATTTGGGCCCAAAATCTGATTTTGCATGAGGCCCTAGCTGACCCTACGTAACGCCATTGTTAACTAGTAAATTTTTCACTGATTATTTTCCTAAAACTCAATAAATGTTTTGTTTTTCAAAAATTTAAAATTGCAATAAATTTTATTAAGTCTATGAATGTTTTTGTTTTACTGATTTTATTAGATACATGTATATTTAGATCTATATAAATAAATGTACTCTAATAAACTTAATCTTTGGTGAAATATGTTTGTTTTTAATTATATCTTTCAACACGAAAAATATTTCATTCCAAAATAATCAGTTTCTGTGTTAAACAATTTTCCTGTATCTGAATATACGTATTTTTAAAAAGATTAAAACAAAATATTAACAGCTAAACTAGTCACAAAATTTTTATGTTATTGTATATGTTTGATTTTCTTGTGCAATTGTTCAGCTCTATATTTAGTATTTTGATATTAACTTTCCAGCAAAGTAGACATGTTTTTAGAACTATAAATAATACATTGCGTATCCATTACTTGGTACCATCCGAAGATTTTCAAATAGATTTACCATTGCTAGCGTTTCGTACTTGAACATACGTTAAATAATTTTTATAGTATTGTCATGTTAAAGTTTTCTTAGGATTATAAAAGATATTGATGGTATTATATGAAATGCAATTTGCTGTATTTACCACTTGTAAATGATCTAATCTGTATTAACAATTGTTAATATTCTAATAGAATTTATTAAAGTTTATAAAATATTTGCTTATTCAATTTATGTGAACGCAGGAAAACATGAAAATACTTTTGAATTTACATGAAATTTCTTCACTATAAATCGACGTTTTTCTATAATTGCATAGTTAATTTCAGCTTATATTTGATCAAATTATTTATATTAGATCTATTTTAATGCGTATTTAGCACTTATAAACGTCCTTGCTTCGTTTATAATTGATTTTCCCTTATGATGTGTAGGAAATTTTATCTTTTAATTATCAACTGGTTTTACAGATAAATCAATTGAGAAGAAATATTGTTACCCCTAGTATAACTATAGATTATAATACGGTAGTCTTCAGAATTGTTACCCTCTGTAAGCCCTGATACTGTTGAACCACTTGACCAGAGGCTCAATAAATGTCAAAGTAAATCATTCCTTTCCAGAGAAGAAGGCAATCAGACTTTTCTGTCTCGCTCATCTGAATCTGCACCCTAAATTAGGCTCGGTATACAGCAATTGCTTATTTCAGCCAAATTAAAAGTGGTTTACTTCAAGGTTTAGTGATTTAAACATCCCATTAGCTATTTGAACCTATTGAATTATCCACTAATATTATACGCATATTGTTGTAATGAATATAAAATCATTTCGCTAAAACAATGTTTCCTTCTTTTAAAACTCTAGAAACGATTTATAAAGGTCTATATTTTGTTTTATAAATGTTGTTTAGTGCATAGTATCAGTATGAAGTTTAATTTATTTTTAGCCCAAACCTATCAGGTATATATATGTTGACAATGTTTTAAATTGATCGATTGGGTCATGGAGCAACACAGGTTTCTAATTTTACTACACTTTCATGGTATTCAATTGTTATTTTATGCATTTTTATACTACAAATTTTTCAACATTTCTTTATTTTATTGCTGACTGTCAAACTGAATCCAATAGTTAAATATTAAAACCTGAAATTTCGAGATATTTATCGATAACTTTAATAAATAAGGTGTTGTTTGAATTCTTTTATAATCATCACAGACAACCTTTGAAAAATATGCCCTGCTCTTCCAAATTTTTACAACCCGCCAGAATTTATTAAAATGCATGTGCTCTTTCTAATATGATTGTTGATCGTTCCTGAGTTTTCTCGCACTTACTATCAAGCAAATTTTTCTGTTACACATCCGAGCCTGCTTTGTATTTGTTTTACATATGTTTCATTACTGAAATTACGAATGCATTTCTTTCATTCATCTCACAATACTGAAATATTAGAATACTAGCATATTATTGCGAATCTGTTTTGCAGCAATATTCTTTAATTTCAACAAACCTCCCAAGATTAATAGTTCACAATTTATCCTTTATAAATAAAATATTAGTATAATATAAAATTATTTTAATGCATTTTTAAAATCAGAACGATGTGATTGTCGCGATCAACAAAGAAAATAGGTGTCTTTATAAGTTTGAATAAGAGTAATAGTAGCAATTGAGATCCAGAGACATAACAAATTTTTACGAGGTCCAATAAAAGCTATCTTCTATTTAATGCGACTGATTTAATCATCGATGTAAGATCGCTATTTGTTACGTGTAGCCTCAATTCATCAATTAGCTGCAGGCTTATATTTCTGAAAGTCTTCAAGTTAGCACATCCGAAAATTATTTTAAATAGTAATACAGTATAACCGCGAAAATATTGAAGTATTAATAGCTGAAAATGAATATTGTTGTTGAGTATCAAGCATTATAAAAATAACTAGCAAACCAAGAACTAAGTTATATTTTGTCTGAAAACCTCTGATTTGTAATTTATGTGTTGAAGGAACGATTTTGTATGAATTAGCTACACAGACCATTTATAGTTTAGTAGCAAAGAAATAATTAATGGCATAATATTTCAGGATTTCAAACTGAATGAATACTTTATACCTTTTAAAAAGAAACAGTTTCCCAATTTTCTTTACAAACATGTACTGTTAAACGTTTTTAAATGTATTTGTTACAAATGTTAAAATTTGTAATATAAATAACTATGCAACTAATGATTGTTTACTTATGGAACTTGTAAAATTAGTGAAAATCAACTATACAAGGTTTGATTTAAGAAAATTTATTACTTGTACCGCTTGATATAAGACTGAATGCACCACCTTTGCTACATTTTTACTGCACAAACTATTGAATTTTTCAAATGGCTGAATTATACCACAGGTTAAAAGTGTTATGTAATGATGGTGGCTTTGAGGCTGGAAGGCTTAGATGCTGATCGGGTTTGAAGATGGTCCCTAAGACACATGCAATTTGTGTATTCCCCTTGTTTTTGTTGACAGGATGTTGTCGCATTCCTTAGTTGGGGGGTCCAACGGCCGGTCAGCAAAGTTGAATGGACTCATAATTTGAGAGTCGTGAAATTTGTAACTTTGCGCTTGGTTCCTGACCAATGGCTAGGCGGACCAAAGGCGTGCGGATGAAAAAGGGGGTAATTTGCCCCACTTAAAAGGAGGAACCGGGACATTTCTCGGCAGAGATTTTGCAGATTTAGAGAGATTTACAGATTAGCAGAAGACAGATTACCATGATTTCAGATTAAGAGAGTTAAATTTAGGCCGTCCAAGTACCACCCAGCTCCATGCCTCCGTTTCAGATAAGGAATGTTGTAGTATTCTTATTCTTAAAATTTAATAGTGTATTATTTTAACCTAGTAATGTTTTAAAGTAATAAACGAATTTGATTTAATTAAATCGAATTATTCATTTAATCTCATTGTTTTTTAATTGAGTTTTAAAGTACTAACCACTATATGATGCAGACATAAGTTAAATTAATCGAACCTGCGTAAGTCATAATATGTTAAATTAATGAAGTAATTGTAGCGCTGCATCATCTGGTGCCAAGTGACCAGGATTCGAGGAAATTTTTTTTCCCCTCTTTCGTTCACGCGTGAATTTTTAGATGAATTTGGGCAATCGCTAATGTGTTGTGTTCGAATGTATAATAAATTTAAGATTGTTGTAATGTTGAATACATTGGCGTTAACTTTAAAGCAAATTATTATTTTTCCTCGCAAGTTTAATTTTTTTTTCCTCGGTAGATGAAAGGTTGCAAATTTTTTTTTCGATCCCATATTGTTCTAATGTATTTAGCACTGGTATATTGGATGGAGATGGATCCTTCTCTTTGTAAGAATGTTAACATAATTTTTTTTAACTTCATTCTGTCGATAATTTTATCTTAATTGCAACTCGCCGGTTTTAGATAAAATTCGCATAATGCCTCGTTTTCGTCAGGCCGATCCTGTTCAATTGCATACTACTTCCGATCGGTTTAATTTAATTGAGTTGATCCCACAATTTGCGGGCAGTGAGGGTTCGAGTGTTAGAAAATTTTTAAATAAAATTAACGAAGTTGCGAAGTTAGGCAATTGGGCAGATAATGAGAAAACTGCAATTTTGAAACTCAAACTTTCAGGTGTAGCGGAAGAATTTTTTTTTGCTGACCCAGCAATAATGATATTTACGACTTCGAACAATTGTCTCAAATTCTCCTTAAGAGATTCGAATGCACGGTTCCATTGTCCACAAAACTTCAACTGTTCTCCGTTTGTCAGCAGGGAATTTCTGAGACTGTGCAGGAATTGGCATCCAGAATCAAAAAATTGGGAAATCAGGTTTTCGAGTCGCATAACGTTGTGGCATCATTGGCAGTCCGACAGGCGAACGATCAACTTTTACAATCTAGATTCATTAGTGGGCTGAAGAATGATATTAGAAGATTCGTATTGGCAAGGACCCCACGACATTCGAACAGTCCATTTCGGCCGCATTGTTAGAGGAGCAGCATCAGAGACTTAATGAAATAGCGACAAACGATCGCGCGGGATCGGGAGAGAATAACAGAGAATCAGCGATTGTTTCAGCTCTTGCGGAACGCGTACAGGAATTAAATATAAGAGTGGGTAAACTACAACAAACCAAGGGCTCCGTAAATGCCTATCACTCTGATTCATCGAGAAATTTCCCTCGCAGAAACCCCGTTTCATTTCGATGTTATTATTGTCAACGGATAGGTCATAAGCAAAACGAGTGCCGAAAACGGATGAGAGATGAAAGCCTCACATAGAATACACTTGGGTTTCCGGGAAATTCGCTAGGTCGAAGCGGTTCTTCACAGAGACAGAGATACAATGTTTATGAATCACCGCCCTCGGGAGGTTTTCGGGGTGGTTTTCAACCACATTTTCAGGGTCAAAGGAACGCAGGGAATTTAAACTTTCGAGGAGGGAGACGTCATTAGAACACGGGCAATTGGGCGCTCTCTCTCCAAATTGTAATGTTAACTTACCGATTGTCGAGGCAAGCTCTGGGGGCCATAAGTTCAATATTTTAATTGATTCTGGAGCTTCTGTTTCACTGTTGTCAAATTCTCTTTTCGACAAAATAAAGAATAAATATATGAAACCGTTGGAAGTTCTAGTAAAAATCAAGGCAGTAAATAACGGGGAAGTGGAAATAGTGGGTTGTTATAAGATACATTTAGCGTTAGGGAAATTTCATTGTGAGCAAATTTTTTTTGTAGCTAAGCAGGAATTAAATATTGGTTACACAGCGATCTTGGGCTTCGATTTTATTAAACTTAGGCACGCGATGTTAGATACGAAATTTAATTGTTTGAGAATAGCTGAGAATTCCATTCCGTTTGTTAATTGTGAAATTTCGTTGCAAAATGACACTGTGTGCGATATATTTGGAATTTTGGAAAATAAAACTATTATTGGTCCAAAGCAGGTTAAAAATGTTCGTTTTAAGGTACCAGTTTTGCCTCATTCTAGTGTAGTTGCGACTATTGTTGGTGCTGCTAAATTAAAAAATAAGGGTATACATATAAATTCACCGCATGTCACTTTTGATTCTCAACTTAACACAACCGAGTTACAAATTACGAATAATTCCGAACACATAATAACTTTAAATAAAAACATGAAAATCTGCACTGTTAATAGTTATGAAGAATTTTCGGTCGATTTACCAATATCACAAGATACCTTACCCGAATTATCTGAAAAAGACTTTAACTTCTCTGGATTAGATCCTAGAACAAAGAATAAATTAATGCAACTTTTAATAAAACACAAAGATGCTTTCGCTCGATCAACCGCTGAATTATCCGCCGCTAATACAGAACATCATAGAATATTATTGCAGCATAATTACCCAATTAGATGTCAAATTTATAAAATCCCATTTAATCTTCGAAATGAATTTAGGAAACAAATATCTGATTTAGAGAGTGCGGGCATTGTGTCAAAATCTAGATCTCAGTATAACACACCTGCTTTATTTGTCAGACAGAGAGATAAATGGCGTTTAGTTCTAGATTTTAGGAAGCTGAATGAAATTACGTTGACTCAGGATTTTGCTATACCTACTTTGGACGACATTCTTCATGAGATTTCGGGGTCAAATTATTTTTCCGCTTTAGACATGAAATCCGCCTTTAATCAAATTCCACTTCATTATAGAGATAGACATAAAACGGCTTTTTCTACACCTGACTGTGATAAATACGAATTTAATAGACTTTGTTTTGGTCTTAAAAATTCCCCTAAAGCTTTTCAATCCATAGCGCAGGAAATATTAGGAGATTTACTTCACAACGGCGCTCTAGTTTACATAGATGATATAATTTTGTTTTCAAAAACCATCCAAGAACATTTCGAACTGATTAATAAAGTGTTAGAGCGTTTCGAAAATGCTAATCTTAAATTCAATCCAGCTAAGTGCCAGTTTTTAACTAAGAAATGTAAATTTTTGGGGTTTGTTGTCACACCGGAGGGTATACTCATTGATGATAAGACGATCACAATTAATCAGTTTCCTGTTCCGATAGATCAGAAACAAATAAAATCTTTTTTAGGATGCTGTAATTTTTATAGAAGGTACATTAAAAATTTTGCCAAACGTACACTGCCTTTAACAAATCTTTTGCGAAAAGATACTCCTTTCGAATGGACTTCAGAAGCTCAGGCTTCATTCGATGATATTAAGAACGCTATTCTAAATCCACCTGTCTTGGCTCTACCTGATCTTGCCGCAGAATTGCAAGTCACGACTGATGCTTCTTCCTCGGGTATCGGGCTGTTTTAGAACAGAGGTATCCTAATTCAGAAGTTAAACCTTTATATTTTTTTTCAAAAAAGTTGAATCCTTCGCAATCTAAATACAACGCCACGGTCCTTGAATTTTTCGCAATTTACACAGCTCTAAATTTTTTTAGGCCTTTTCTTTTGGGGAGGAAGTTCAAAGTTTTTACGGATCACAAGCCTTTAGTAGGGTTCTTATCTAATAAAAATCCCTCTTCTAAAATTCTACGTTGGAAATTGTCACTTGAAGAATTTAATTATGAAATTCATTACGTAAAAGGATCTTTGAATACCGTCGCCGATCATTTATCTCGTTATGTCAACATTATTACTTTGGCTTTACCTGATTCTGGTGATCTAATACAAATGCAGAAAAACGACGAATCGTTAAAAGACATCCTACTTAAAATTAATAATAAAGAATTTAGCCCACGAATTAGCAGTTATTTTATTAATGAGGAGGGAGTGCTATGTCATTTTTCTAAGCGCCCAAATAAGTCACCCAGAACTGCCATGAGAAAACAAGTTTGTGTTCCTCATTGTCTTAAAGCGAAAGTTTTGGAATCAATTCATTCGGAATATGGAGGGCATCTTAAATTTTTCAAGACTTATCAGAGACTTAGCGAAAAATTTTTTTGGCCTAATATGTACAAGGATGCTAAAAATTTTGTTCGTTCTTGCATCATTTGTTTAACTCGAAAAAACGCTTTCAATATTCCACTAACCCCACACCAGCCAATGGAACAGAGCCATTTGCCAGGTGAAACTTGTCATATGGATATTTTTGGTCCTTTAAAAACCACGCCTAACGGGAATAGTTATGTCCTTTCCATGATAGATGCATTCACCAAATACATTCATATCGTCCCACTTCCTGATCTTAAGTCCAGCACCATATCTAAAGCTTTCTTTGATAATTATATTGTACACAGGGGCTGCCCTCATAAGTTGGTTGTCGATAACGCCACTTATTTTAAGTGTTCTGAGTTCCTGGAATTTTGTAGAGTCATGGGTATCCAGAAAGGACATATTTCAACTTATTCAGCTCACGTAAATGGAAGAGTAGAGAAGCCAAATCAATCGCTGGCTAACATCCTTGCAGCAATCACTCATGACACAAACGACTGGGATGAACAACTCCCTCACGCTATGTTAGCTTTAAATTCAGCCATTCACGAGGCCACTTTCACACTTCGCCTTTCTTTTTAGAACACGGCAGAGACATTCGTCTGTCGTACACATATCAAAAGAGCTCTGATACATCACAAAATACGTATGAATACGTCGAAAGACTTTTACCTTCATTAGAGAATATTTTTCAGAAAGTCCTAGATAATTTAAAAAATCAAGAGGCATCGCACATCGCTCTTAGCACAAAGAATACAAAGTCGCATCATTACGATTATCAAATTGGTTATTTATGTTTTATCAGGACACCTAACCTTAAATCTAAATTGTCTCCAAAACTCAGACCCAAGTTCGAAGGTCCCTATAGAGTTGTAGAACGGTTTTCCAAAGTGAATTACAGAGTTCAGCATGTCGAGCATCTGAGAAAGAAATTTAACACGCATGTCAACCGAATGATTCCTTTTATAAAAAGATTTAAATATTTGCATTTGAACAATTTGGATGAAAATATAACAGTAGATACAGAGGTAAAAAATGTTTGTGAGGAACAGAGATATAATTTAAGGAATCGTGTGAATTCGAATATTTAGATTAAACTTATTAGTGTTTCAAAATAAATAAATTAAATTCATACATAAAATTTTAATGTTTACTTTGTTCATATTATTGTCGACATTTTGTTATCGGAGAAGGGTCCATGCTTATCTTAAAATACTTCAAAGATTGTTGTCGGGTAGATTGTAGGAATTCATTTTGTATCAATGAGAATTAATTGTATTTTATTATGTTGGTACTTGTATAAATATCAATATTACATACATTGATGTTTTTTTTTAATTTGTTTTTGTCACTCATATGCTTTTGCATGTATGTTATTTCAAAATATATACTGTGGACACAAGGTACATGTCTACAATAAATCAGGAAATATAGAGAAAGGTCTCTTGTATAACTCATAAAGTCAGTGAATTACTATTTTAGCTATGTGTGTAGTCCCATACATGCTCCCTGTGTTTTAATAGTATGCTCATTCTACGTATTTTGTTATTGTGTTTCATTTATACATTATCTCTTGTGAATTTCATTGTTGCTTAGCAGTATTAAATTTTGAGTTATTAAACGTTGGTTTTATCATGTTATTATAATCAAATATATGTTTTTCTTGTTTCTTGCAACCTACTTATTGAATACTTATTGTGGATGCATTATCATTTATGTATTTTTGAACTTTTATTGTTTTCGCCAGTACCTTATGATAGTGTAGAAGAAAGTAGCTATTTTGCCATTATTATTCTTGATTACAATTGTGTTTTATGAATTTTGATAATATTCGAGATGGTTGTTTGTTTTATTCTGTGTTGGCCATAGCACTAGTAAAATTTTATTCACACTAAAGGAATTTCTATGATATGTTTAAAGTATAGTTACTAGTATTGTGTTCTTGTACTCTCGTTTTAGAACGTTTTTGAGTAGTTGAGTTTCAATTGTCCATAAATTAGGTATTCAGTTTTTTTTTTCTTTCGGTTTTGTCGATTTATGAATTTTTCTCTCCCTCCATGATGTACCACTCCACCACCAATGTCAGCCTACACACCTTCGTATAAAAATAATCTGTTCGCAAGGAATTATTTGAGTCTATTTACAGATCTTGCCCAACACAATACGAACATATCGCTCGTAGAATATAAAAACAGCAGCTGTTTGTATGTATTCGACCTCACGCAAGATTATTCTGCCAGTGATCCCTTTAATAATGTCGCTCGAAGCGGAGACATATCGATTCATTTAAAATTTGACGAAATCCTTCCAGAAACAGCCACGTTATTAGTGTACATGGAAATGCAATCGCTTATCGAGATCGATAAAAGTAGAAATATATTTACAGACTTTTAAAAACAACATGGACACTCAAACGCTCTTAAGATTAGCGCGCAGCGATCCTATAATAGCTAGACGATTTGGAGGAGTGTTTGCGAGCGATCAGCTACCAAACAATCGAGGTTATTATCGATCATTTATAGTTAATACTGATTCGTCTTTGGAAAAAGGAACACACTGGCAAGCTATGTTTTTTGATGAAGCTGATAAATGCACTTTCTTCTGTTCTTACGGAACTGATCCGAGGGGAAACATTAAAGTTTTTATCGATAAAAATTCGACAGAAGTGGAATGGAATTCGAAAATCTTACAACATTTTAGAACGACATCTTGTGGGCTGTTTTGTCTCTATTTTCTATGCATATATCTCGAAAATTATCAATCCACAGACTGCGAGAAACATGTTTGCGAAAATGAACGTATCGTTACATGTTTTGCGCAAAAGCAGCTGAAATTAACAAATCATCCAACTTTCCTCACATCTAATCAGCAGTGTGATTCTCTTCAAAATATGTCAAAAAATAAAAGAAAGAGATATATTACTAGTTGTGATTTCAGATAATCTCCAGCCATGGAGAGATTTGGATACATCGTTGCGGATTCTTGCTCTGGAGAGGATTATTTATACATTCACAACAAACTTTATGATAACATTTTGGAGTGCATCGAAAATGCTCGGCTACGTAAAACCTCAGTGCAGCCTGCTAAGATTATGTACTTTTCCATATTATCAAATGCAGAGATCGTTCAATTCCTACATGAAACACAGACGGAGGAGAAGCGATTTGGTTTTTGTCAACTCACGAAGTATACTTCTGCTGAAAAATACAGCGTCTACTCTTCACATAAACTTTTATTTGAAACAATTGTGGAAACTATTACACCGGCGAAAGGAGTTTCTTGGAATGATGTTCCTGACTGTCCTAATTTTGAAGCAAAGCTTGGTTATTTTCAACTGTTAAATGATGATGAAGTTGTATTTTATTTACATTGTTTGTAAATATATTGTTTTATTTAAACCCTATGTACCAAACACTTTTATTTTGGAAATACATCCATATGTAACTTTTTGTGTTTATAAAACAATAAACTGTTTGATTTTTCCTGATATTGTTTGTCTTTCTTTAAACACAAAAATCTATTTACTGTCACGTTATTGTATAATTGTTTAAAAATTGTTTTTTCATAAGTTCATCTCTTTTAGTAATAAATTTATAAATTCTGACACATTTTTAATAATTATGTATATAAATGCATGATATAAATAAATACATATTTATAGGTTTAAGACACTAAGACAACATTTCTAAGAAAGCTGTTTTAATCAATCTCAGAAGAAATATCACCTACATAAAAAGATTGTTTATCTAATAGCCTTTTGAAATACGCCTTTAAAATACACCTCTTTCTGACAATTGTATAACATGTTAAAGCTGTTTAATTCTTAAGAAGGAACTTGAAGCGAATTTAAAACACTTTGTTTCTTTTCAAAATGACAGATGATAAGTGTTTTGAAAAGGAAATAACTTTCGCTGTTGATTGTTCTTTGCACGAAATATCGAATGACCTTCAGTACGCTTTTCTTTAAATACTCATGAAACTCTCAAACAAACCGAGTCCGTTGTAACAACCTGTAGCTGAAGTCTTCAGAGCGCAGCAGAAAAAACGTAGAAACTTCTGGTGAGAAATATTTGTTATTTTTTTCTGAAAACTATTTTATCTTACACAATATTTTATAATGGAATAGTCATAGTTTTTCTTTTTTCTTTTTGTTTAGAAATTATTCTTCATAATTATCCTTCACCTAGAACAATGTCTTTATCAAGTAAGATTTGAACTTTTTAACTCGTTCTCGTTACGATGGAACTCGTATCTGTAAGTATATTCTTTTAATCAAATTACATGTAAAAAACATTTTTCTGTTATTTACAGTTCTTAAGACTGCTTCAAAAAAGCGGAAGCACGATGTTTCTTCTATTGATAAAAGTAAGCACAATTCACTAAAAGATTATTTATATTTCTATAACTTGTGAGCTGTTTAAATAAATATATATATATACATAAGCTAAATTTAATATTTTCGATTAAAATTTAATTAATATTTAGAGTATTGTGATTTTTTAAAACTAAATAAGAAAAAAAGGACAATATTTTTAAAAAATTAATTATCAGAGTCATGTGAAACAATAGAATTTAACCTCCCTACATTCTTCTCTTATATAACTTTTTTAACTTGTAAAAAAAATTTCTAAAGAATATTTAGCAAAAATAATTACTTTTCCGACATATTTCCAAAGCAATTGTTTATAGAGTTAATGAATTTACCTGTACTATTTAGTATTCTGTTATTTATTTCAACATCCTTTCAGATTCTGCGGACCTTAAGAAATCGAAGAAGAACTTCAGCAAAACAGATAGTGAATCGGATGTTGGTAAGTTAAAGTTAAATCTTATTTCTCATTCAATACATCTTAAATGTAGAAGAGATTATTAAATTAAGTTTTCAAAAGTATTTTAATTTTATGTTGAAATTTTAATATACTGCTTTTCCCTCTTAATATCAAAAGAATTATTTCTAATTGAATTATTTAATTGAACATTAACATAAACATACTATGAGGATGATTCACTTATTAGAGTTACTAAATATTCTGTATTCTGTTTCTTTTTAGAGTCAATAATTTCGGATGATGAAAGAAACAGCATAATAAGTGCCAAAAGCAAAAAGAATCCAAAACAATGGAACGAAACATATCCTACCACAAGCGAATACACCGATCAATATGACGTGCACATAACAAACGACTTCAAGAACACAGATGAAGATATTCCACCCCTCTCTGTTTACATAGCCGTAGGATTTGCTGTGGAAATAAAGAAGTTCCGTAAAACATTTTATCTCTCTTTATCAAAAAAAGACTCTGATACTCAAAGGAAAAAATTTATAAACATTCCAATCAACCAATTGACAAATGTTCAAGAAGGATTAAGAATCCTTCAAAAACATATTAAAAAGCACTCTAAGCAATGAGTGCATACTTATTTTAACCTATATTTATGCTTATACTTACTATATGCTTATATTTACTATTTGATCTTACTAATATGTGTTGCTATAAGTTTAGGCATATTGATGTTCAACGCTTATTATTACATCAAATGAAATTTATAAATGTATATAAATATATTTATTTATTTTGCTTAAAAAGTTAAAATTAAAAAAATGTTTTATGTAAAATCCCAAGCATTCAGAAATTTCCTTAATTCATATCGGAAACATCTAACTGAAATCGTTGATCCTATATGTTGGGTTGAAGCGAGCGAACTATTTTTTCTGGCGTAAGGATATCTGTGTGATGCGCCCACGCGTTCTTTTTCCCGCTTAATCCAACGCACTTCTTCTACGGGGACCACACGATCTACACGCTGTGTGCTATGAACATTATTTATGCTGTGTGCAGAATTCTTAATCGTTTTATTTAATTGTCCATAATAAAGTGTGCTGTCCAGAAAAGGTCTGAAAAATTATTTTTACAGAAAGAACAACAAATTGGTAGCAGAGCGTGGTTGGTGAACTGTGAATAGTCTTAGTGAACTGTGTGAACTTTTTGCCGAAAATGGATAAGATAACTGTCCCCAATTTAAATGGGACGAACTATTTTATATGGGCTCTTAAGATAAAGGCTGCTTTGAGCCTGAAGAGATTGGATACTATGGTTACCAACGAAAAACCCGAAGACCTTAGCCGTAAGGAGGATTCCGATTGGGAACAAAGAAACGCTGACGCCGTCTCGTATATAAAGCTATCCCTTGCCGACGAACAGGCGCTACAGTTTGCGGAAGAGGACAACGCCAAAGTGCTGTGGGAAAAAATTAGAGGGACTTTCATCGGACTTACGGAGGACCGCAAAATCGACGCGGGCAATGAACTCAAAAACCTGATCATGAACAAAGGAGAAAACGCGGTGGATTACATTGCAAGAGCGAGGGGCATCTCGACTAAGTGTCACTCCCTCGGCTTAGAAGTCTCACAGAGGGAATTGGTGTATTATACAGTTCGAGGACTGACAGAAAAATTCACACGCCTCAGGGAAATTTTGAAGACCCAACGAGAGAAATCTTTAGATGAAATCCTCCAAATTCTAAGAGAAGAAGAAGCCTCCGTCATCTTACCATCTAAAAATCGCATGGAAGGAATAAATGCTGGAGCATTTTATTCTAGAAAGAAAAATGAAAGACAAACGAGGCTTTGCTATATATGCCGAAGGCAAAATCACATTGCAAAGGATTGTTTTTACAAAAATAAAAACATGCCAAACAGAACGACCCAAAGAAATAATCCATCAAGAAATCCAGGTACTTCTTCAAATTCAGTTTTCACAGCTTCAAACCGTGAAGAAAACGTCTGTGATAACACTTGGATCCTGGACAGTGGAGCATCCTGTCATATGGCCAAAGACCCTGCATGGTTTCAGCAAATAAGTCCAGAAATTATGGATATTTATTTGGCAGATAAAGATTCCAAAATTGTAAGTCAAGGAACAGGTAACGTTTCAGCTAAAACTGTGAGTACAAAGCATTGTAATTCTATTAATTTGACAATTACTAATGTCAGTTATGTTCCTCAATTAAGATGTAATTTACTGTCTGTAACATGTTTAATGGATAAAGGTTGTAAGATTAAATCAGATAATAATTGTGTATTGATATATGATAAAAATAATAAGTTAATAACAAAAGCATTTAAAAATAATGGTAGATTAGAAATAAAATTAGAACCTGTGTATAATTCTGAGTGTTATTTTTCTGACCAATCTACTAATAATTATGAAATTTGGCATAACAGGTTATGTCATTTAAATTGTAAATATATGCTTAAAATGATAGATTATATTGATATTGATAATGTAAATAATTTCAGATGTGAAACTTGTGATATAAGTAAGGTAACCAGAAAAACTCATCGTAGTATTGAAATAAATCAGAGTTCACAAATTCTTGAGTTGCTCCATGCCGACCCGTGTGGTCCAATTAATATCGAATCATATGGTGGTGCAAAATATTTTATGGTAATTGTAGATGATTTTTCTGGCATGTACTTTACTTATTTCTTAAAAAATAAAAATGAAGTGTTTGATATATTTTCTCAATTTAAAGCTAAATATGAAAATTTAACTGATAAAAGGATTAAAAAGATAAGAACTGATAATGGGTTAGAATTTGTAAATGAGCAACTAGATACTTTCCTTGCTAATTCAGGAATATTTCATGAAAAAACTATTCCGTACAACAGTGAAAGTAATGGTAAAGCAGAAAGAGCGAACCGTGTTCTTTTAGAAAGAGCTAGATCTTTACTATATGAAAGTAAGCTTCCTTTAAAATTTTGGGCCGAAGCTATTAATTGTAGTACTCAGGTATCTAATGTAACACCACGAAAAGGGAAAGAAAAAATCCCATTAGAAATTTGGACAGGTAATAAACCGAAATTAAATTATCTGAAAAAATTTGGCTGTGTGGCCTATTTTCACGTTCCGAAAGTATTGAGAAATAAATTTGAAGTTCCAGGAAGACGTGGAATTATGCTAGGATATGCTAGAGAAAGGAGGGGATATCGAATTTATGATATTAAAAATCAAAAAGTAATTGAAGAGAGATCAGTTAAATTCAATGAATCTTTAAAGGGTAGTAGTTATTTAGGTGAAACTGAAAATGAAACATGGGATATTGACTCGTTTTTTGAAATCTCTCCCGAAATAAACGAAATTAATCAAAATTCAGAAAATAGAGTATTGTCTAATTTTGAAATAAATAATGAGCCTGTGGCAATTGAGAATGATAACTCAATTCCCCTTCAGACTGCATCGCATCAGACAGGCAGAATCCAACTCCCAGTACTTGAGTTGAATGATGTACAAAATCAAATCCCTGTTAGAAGGTCGGAAAGACTAAAATCTAAGCAGATGTCAATTCATTTAACGGATAATGTACCGAACTCTTATTTCGAGGCGAAAAATAGTGCTAATTGGGAAAATTGGAAATTAGCAATGGAGAATGAATTAGATTCGTTAGATAAACATAAAGTATGGGAAGTAGTACAAAAACCTGCAAAATCAAAATTGATAAAAACTAAGTGGGTGTATAGTTTAAAACAAGATGATGCTGGGAAAATTTTTAAATACAAAGCCAGGCTTGTAGCAGCTGGTTTTAATCAAATTAAAAATATAGATTATTCAGAGTCGTATTCACCAGTTGTAAATATTGAATCTTTTCGATTGTTAATTGCACTTGCAGCTAAATTAAAATTAAATGTTAATTTCTTTGATGTAAAAACTGCTTACTTATATAGTGATTTAGAAGAGACTGTGTATGTGTTACCTCCACCTGGTTATGAGAAATTAATTGGAGATGACAAAGTTTGTAAATTGAAAAAGAGTATTTATGGTTTGCCACAGTCAGGTAGAAACTGGTATATGAAATCAAGGCATATGAATTTACGTTTTCATTTTGTGAAAGATTTAATTGAAGATACTGCAATAAAATTGGAATACATTCAAACTGATGTTTTAATTGCAGATTTTCTTACTAAAGCCACGAATGTACAAAAGTTACAATATTCAATGGAAAAAATTTCATTACTCTCATGATTTTTATGTTACTGTATTTGTTATATTTTATGTATATGTGTTTATGATATTGTTCTTGTGTTTGAAAAAAAAATGTATCACTCGCAGGAGGGGTGTGCTGGGTTGAAGCGAGCGAACTATTTTTTCTGGCGTAAGGATATCTGTGTGATGCGCCCACGCGTTCTTTTTCCCGCTTAATCCAACGCACTTCTTCTACGGGGACCACACGATCTACACGCTGTGTGCTATGAACATTATTTATGCTGTGTGCAGAATTCTTAATCGTTTTATTTAATTGTCCATAATAAAGTGTGCTATCCAGAAGAGGTCTGAAAAATTATTTTTACAAAAAGAACAACACTATAATTGCATTAAACGATTCAAAGGTTGAAATATTTGATAAATTAAAAGAGAAAAACTCTAGACTGAGATTTTTTATTTCTCTTCATATAACATTTGAAAAACTGAAGGATAATGAGTTAATTAACCATAGCTTTTATTTTAATTCAAATACTGAAAGAGTATTATCTGTAATTGAACTTGAAGAAAAAATTAATTCTTCTATTTCAAAAATTTTGAAAAAAGTTGAAGACTTTTTAAATTTTGGATCCGGATGGTCAATAAAAAGCATTGATTTTATTGAATTACATGTAGGATATTACAGTGAAATAAGAGGAGGATGTAAGCAGATAAATTTACCTAAAATTCTTATCAATAAAAAATGCTTACTCAATGTTCAGTGTAACAATAATATGTGCTTTTTATATTCAATTTTGGCTGGACTTTTTCCTCAAAAATACAATAAATCATTAGAATCAACATACAAAAAGTATTTAAAATATATATCGTTTAATTTTTTAACTTTTCCTGTTAAAGTAAGCGAAATAATAAAATTTGAAAAAAGAAATCAAATAATAAATGTTTTTGGTTATGAAAATGAAGTTTTTCCTATATATCGAAGTAAGCTAAATATTTATAAAGAAATTAATCTCTTATTGTATAAAAATCATTATTATTTGATAAAAAATTTTAACAAATTGCTACATGCTCAGCGGGGTATACATAAATTTTGTAATAAATGTTTAACAGGCTTTGCCCGTCAAAGTTCCTTAGATGCTCACATGAAAAGATGTATAAATAACGAACCTCAAAAAATTACTCTACCTTCAAATAACCAAAAATATTTAAAATTTAATTCTTTTCAAAAAATGTTCTTTCACAAGTTTTGTGTTTATGCAGATATTGAAAGCATTACTGAAAAAGTACTTCCTGTGGAGCCTAGTAATGATAAGTCGTTTTCCAGGCAAACTGAAATACATCGGCCTGTGGCATATTCTATCTTACTTGTTGATGATTGTAAGAAAATCGTATACCATAAGTTTTACTGTGGGTTAGATGTCATTGCAAATTTAGTTTTAAGTTTACAAAGTATTTCAAAAGCAGTTCTAAAATACATGGAACGAAATATTCCTATGAATAAAAATGATATAATATCACAGAACAAATGTCACTTATGTGGAAAATTGTTTTCAAAACGATGCATTAGTGTAAGAAATCATGATCATTTTACTGGAAAACTGTTAGGAAAAGCTTGTGAAGGATGCAATTTAAATTATAAAGTAACTCAGTTTCTACCTATTGTAATGCATAATTTATCAGGATATGATTCTCATCTTATTCTGAAAGAAATTTCTAGCAATTTAGCAAAGAAAATAAAAATTATCCCTGTAAATACGCAAAAATGTATGTCGTTTTGTATTGATAATTTAGTGTTCCTAGATAGTTTTTTGTTTCTACCCTGTAAGCTAAGCACTCTAATAGAAAATCTAAAACAAAGCGATCATAAGTTTCCTATTTTTAATTCTTTTTTTTATTCATATGATAACAGAAAACATTTATTGCGTAAAGGAGTATTTCCGTATAGCTATTTTGATTCTTTTGTTAAATTGAAAAATAGAAAACTTCCTCCTAAATCTGCCTTTTTTAATAATCTTACGAATGAAAACATTTCAGAAAATGAATATCGATTTGCAAAGTTTATATTCTCTAAATTCAAATGCCAAAATTTTGAAGATTACTTAAGATTATATTTGAATACAGATGTAGTTCTGCTAGCTGAAGTTTTTGAAAATTTTCGGACATTAAGCATGGATTATTTTCAGCTAGATCCTGTACATTTTTATACAACTCCAAGTTTAACTTGGAGTGCTGGAATAAAGACCACAAATGTAACCTTAGAATTGCTAACAGACATTGATATTTATTTAATGTTAGAAGCTGGAATTCGTGGAGGAATGTGTCAAGTATCAAAACGTTATTCAAAAGCAAATAACAAATATTTAGATAATTTTGACGAATTGTTAGAATCCAAATTTATACTATCATTAGATGTTAATAATCTTCATGGAACTGCTATGGCATTTTACAAATTACCTGAGTCAGAATTTCGATTTTTGAATAAAAAAGAAATTGATACATTCAGTTTAATGTCTGTAACCTCTGATTCAAATGTTGGCTATATATTGGAAGTAGATATTTTCTATCCTCCAGAGCTTCACTCTAAACACAATAGCTTTCCTATGGCTCCTCAACATGAAACAATTAACTATGATATGCTTTCTCCTTATCAAAAAAATCTTTGTAAACAGTTTAATATAAAAATTAATAAAAATTGTAAGAAACTTTTGAATGAATTTTAATGAGAAAAAAAATTATGTAGTGCATTATTTAAATTTACAATTTTATATTAAACATGGGTTACAAATTAAAAAAATTCATAAAATAATTTCATTTAAACAGTCTAATTGGTTAAAATCATACATAATGTTCAATAATAATAAAAGAATGAATGCAACAAACAGTTTTGATAAAGATTTTTTTAAACTTATGAATAACGCATTTTTTGGACGTACTTGCATGAACATCAGAAAACATAGTAATGTAAAAGTAGCACTAAGTAAGAAACAATGTAAAAAATATTTGGCAGATTGCAACTTGGAAAGCTTTTCAATTGTAAATGAAAATTGTGCCTTGTTTAAGCTTTTAAAATCAAATCTTTATTTGAACCAACCAATTTATGTAGGTTTTTCTGTGCTTGAGTTGAGTAAGTTGTATATGTTTCAATTATATTACGATATTTTAAAGCCTGTTTATGAAGAAAAATGTAACTTGTTATACACAGACACAGATTTTGTGTTTAGAAATATGGACTGAAGATGTTTATGTTGATTTAGCGAATAAATTTAAAAATATAGTAGATTTTACAAATTATGATACATCCCATCAATTATATTCTAAAAGTCATCAATCCTTGTTAGGATATTTGAAGGATGAAACAAAACGCGTTCCTATAAAAGAATTTTGTGCTTTAAGACCAAAAATGTATTCATATATTTTTGGAAAAGAAAACAAAAAAACACCAAAAGGCACTAAAAAAAGTGTTGTTCAAAATGTTTTAAAACATGAAATGTATTTAAATGTTTTGAAAAAATGATGGGTTGATAAAAAATAAGCAAACGAGTATAATTTCTAAAAATCATACTGTATCAACATTAGAGCAAAATAAAACAAGTCTTTGTTGTTTTTATGATAAAATGTATATGTCTAATCAATTTGAGTGTTTAGCATATGGAAATGTTTCTATTAAAATGTAACATTTATATATTTCAAAACACGCTTTTCCAAGTCTATATTATATTATGTATTGAAAAATGTATATAAATGTGTATTGATAAACATATGTATGGATGAAAATATTTTTTATTCATTAAAATGAATTGTATTAATTATCTTTGACACTTTATGTAATTTAATAAATTACTTAATAAAATTGTAATTTTTACTATGTTTGTCTGTTTTATTTGTCTTATGTCAGATTTCTTTTACACTTGTAAAATTAATATTGAACAATTAAACTCCTAGAAACAAAATGATAAAATTAAATCCACAACAAAGTTAGCATAATTTTAGTATTTATATTGAATGTCTCATGTCAGCCTACTTTTACACTTGGAAAATTAATCTTGAACAATTAAAATCCTAGAAACAATATTATAAAATTAAATCCACATCAAAGTTAGCATAATTTTTATATTTAATACCTTTCAAACAAAGTACTGACACAGACTAAAATTAGTTTAAAATCACTAACTTATTCTTTGTAACTAAAATATAATTTAGGGTAAAATATTTTCAGAGAAATATCTTATTAAACAGAACACCATTCCTTGAAGGTTTTTTTAAAATTTTTTTTATCAGTATCTAACTTATTAACAAGAAAAAGATTCGATTGCATAGAAATTCTAATATGTCTTTCATATCACTGATTATATAACAAACACTACTAAAAATTACTTTAATATTATTGAAGCAATCTTTCAATCTCGTAGAACAAATTGTATTTCTAAAGTAAAATATAAAATAGTTTTTCAACTGTTGATACAAACAGAGTTCCGTCACTGGTTAAAATTTATTTAAAATCAATCATTTTTTTTTAAATCCAGCTACCAACAAAAAATTTTTCGATAGGTGTTTAGTCCAGATATTTTTTTTAATCCAGCTACCAACAAACATTTTGTCGATAGGTGTTTAGTCCAGATACCAACAAATAAATGTTTAGTCCAGATTTTTTTTTTTAATCCAGCTACCAACAAACATTTTGTCGATAGGTGTTTAGTCCAGATACCAACAATTTATACTACTAATTAAAGCCTCACAACAAAGAGTAGTAAAAACAAATACTCTTCAGAAAACAAAAAAAGGACACAAAAAACACGAAGGAAAAAATATAAAAGAAACATGTTTGTCAAGTTAATTATGAATATAAATTTTCTACTTTTTAAAGACGATCGAGCTATTTATTATGTTGATTAAGTTAAATTTATGTTGAT
>BMAO01008707.1:0-22482 GCA_019973975.1 Trichonephila clavata | reverse complement strand
ATAATTATTTGTATTAACAGCTATAAATTACTCGTTTCGTTTTCTTTTTTTTTGAAAAGATAATTTTATTTACCATAAAATCCGGCGTATGAAGCGCAGTTTTAATAAAAAAAAAATAAAACCTAAAAATTTGCGAATGTGCGTCATACGCCGGGTATAAAAATGATAGCTTTAAAAATAAGAAAAGAGATGAGCATAAAAAATTAGACTTCAACATAGATTAGTACTGCTTTATTTAAAAGAAACGACATGCCTAGTGAATTTAAAGGGCTGTAGTTCTAGAAGTGTAGCATTTTTTTCAAAATCAGTTGGTTAATACTTGAATAAGGCTTTAAATAATGCTTATTAAATTTATATTAAAGCCTTATTATATTTTAAACCCTTAATTTACCTTTTCGAAACAGAAATATATTTTCCCACAAATTACATGTTTGGCAAAAGATAAGAAGTAAATTTAAACCTTTGTTATTGAACAAATTGTATCAAAAAAAATGTTCAAGGTTTGTTCTATAAATTAAAAAAAATTAAATGGTGAAAATCAGATAGACAATTAAATTAACCCAAATTATTACAAACTTAAGGAAAAACAACATTTAATGAGGACTTGCCAATGTTTCATATGCTACACTTATTAAAATAGAAGGAGTTACCCTCTAACTCGACACACTCCTTATGGAACCAGGATGGACAAGAGCAGCAACATTGCATTCATTCCTATCTTTGATTTTCATCAAAATAGCTAGCACTTCAAACAGGGCAAATGCAGGATGCATCTATTTGCTAATAATTTGTTTTTGCTCTGCTTTTTACCCCTACTCCTTTTCTACGACCTTCGTTGGGAACTGTCTTCTTCTTCGTAGAAGCCAGACTTTCTGCACTTTTCAGCTCTCTCACATTATAGTGTCTTCAACGATTTCCTCTGGTTGTTTTCAGTGTTATGATTGGACTTAGCTTTTCCAGAAATGCTGCTGCTGACCGCGAAAATTCAGCAGTGACAAACGATGAGCCATGTTCTTTTGTAATTTGGCCTAAGTTATTGTAAGGAAGATGAAAAAGGACGTGTAGGATGGTCCAGGAGTAGAGGTGGAATGCATTACTTAATTAAATTTTGCTGCTGCCCATATTTGCTCTCGTGACATTATTCAATAGTTGGCATTACTGCTGTCGAAGGGAGAAAGGATAAAACCACTCGCTCCTGTCAACGGATACTTCACTCACATAAGAGTACAGACATTTATAGGTTTCATGTAAAATGAATTAATTTTGAGTGTTAAAAATCTCAAGTAAGGTAAATAAAATATAACAACAACCCTAGTTTGAAGTACCAGGTAGTTGTACTTAAATTAGAAATGGTCTGTCTGAACTTCTGTTTAAACCGCACAACAACACAAACAAATCCCACAGTCGCCATGGACAGTTGAGCATTACCAACGCCGCAGTACGAATGCACCAATTCAAAACCATTACGAGAAATATGGGTATTTTCTTAAATGTGCTCATATTTTCCAAGTTTACCCTACTGATGGCCTTAATAATACAAAATCATTATTTCTTCACACGCGCTATCTTTAAATATATATAACCGTCATTCTGTCGATGCAATTATATAAATAGTTTTTATTGCTTTAGTAGAAATAATCACATTTGAGTTAGTGTTAATACTCGATTTAAAAAATAATAATCATTACCATTTAGTTTGTTTCTCTATTAAGTCCCTTTTTTTTTTCAAAAATTCTCAATATTGTTAAATATATAATACATGTTACCAAAAATTCTCCTAAATCGGAGACAATTTCACTTTAAATAGGTTTTGGGGTTATTTCAAGAATTGCTTCCCTAGAAAGCAAAATAATGAGGAAAATAATACAGCGCTTTAAGGGTATTCTTATTTCCCTCCTGTAGCGATGAACCATTAATTAGTTTAGGTGAATTAATTGCTATCATGTATGTAATAGCTTTTATGTGTCAAGACGGCATAGAAAAGAACGCAGCTAGCAATGATGACAAAAAGGAAATTATTTGATAGGAAAAGGGTTTTCAGGACAAGCACGTGTGGTATGATCTAAAATTCTGTTATCAACGTATCCAAAATAGCTCCAAATATTGGAAAGGTATTTATTTTTCAGCTAAATATACTTCCTAAAACGTGCGTAAAAGCTGTTAAAACGTCTTTAATTTTTATTTTGAATATGCGAATGCATTATTACTTATCATGATTAAAATTAAAAGTTTACTGATATGCTTATGTTAGTTTGTACGGTTAATATTTACAGTGTTTTCCGGTATTATTCAAAGAAGAGATAATTTTAATTAATAACAATTTTTTCTCCCTTTGATAATGCTGCTTGCTCAAAAAATTAGTTTTTGCTTTTTACGTTCTCTTTAAAAATTCCAATAATTAAACTTTTTTTTGTATTTATTTTAAATATTGAATATGCTTAGTCATAAATCTGTAATATAAATTACTGAAACCGTTACGCGCCTGGTTACTTTAAAAGTTGCAATAAGAATTTAACAATTTTATAAATTCAGACAAGAAGAATAAAAAGACTTTTAAAGATAGAGAACTTGCATCAAATATTATTGAAGATATTAAAATGATCAGGTCATGACGCGTATTTTAAAATGTTTTTAAAATACGCTAAATTGAATTATTGCCGTTTCAGTTGATAAGTATCGGAAATTTCTTAGATTACGACAATGAAAAGCAGAAAAACCAAAAAGTTTAGGTATAACCGTAAAAAGTTAATTAAGTATTTAATTGATTTCTTTTTCTTAAATTGAATTTTCAAGTGATTTAATAGTATATAATATTTTAATGTTCTAAAATAATTTAAACAGAAATATGCTTTAAGATAAAAATGTTTTTAAAGTATTTTACAAAGGGAAGACACTGCCATTAAAATAATATTCAATATGTATAAATACCTCTATATCTCTTTAATAGCAGGAAAAATACAAAAGAAATATCAAAAAAGTCTGAACAATAATACGTTATAGATGTTAAATAAATGGACAATATATATATTACAACATTATGAAAATACACCAAGGGAAGAAAATAATGAAAAATAACTTTATTCTGTTCTTATGGTTATTGATTTCTCCCTTCCCTCCTCAAAAATGTTTTTAAAAAATAAGTAAATAAAAATTGGATTCTAACACTTCAATTCTTCACTGAGTTGTAGTGTGCTGAATAATAAAATATATTTCACTACATCGTAAAATATGTTATATTACATATTATGAAATATTACATTACGTTAAAAAATATCTTGTTGTGGATTACCTTTGTATTACAATATAAAACAATTGAAAAGAAGGAAAATTGTTTGTTATGCGTTTTTCAAAGAAGGGGGGGGGGAGGAGAAAAAGAAAGCTTTGTATCAATTTTGTCCTTTTCATCACGTGTCTAATATTATTATGGCCTTATTTTGCATGAAAAATATGACAGTGCTCTAAAATTCTCTATTTTATTTCAATTGATTTTCAGTAATTGAAATCCATCGATGTACAAAGCTTGGTTTTAATAATTATTTCGATACTAAACTGTATTCAAATGTAAAGAAACGGAATTGTAAAAACATGTAGGTATTAGGTACAATTGTTAAAGAGGAGTTTGAAAAGCCATTCTTCTTTTGAAATTATGTTTGCTTTTTAATCGCAAGGAATACATATTATTTTCTCCGCCTTTTTTTAAGAAAAGGAAACAGAAGATTACGATAGAAATTCTGTTGATTGTTCCATTAATAAGTTGTGGAAAATATACATCTTACATTGAAACCGATTATCTAAGCCATTGATTCCTTAAATCGACAATATCACCCATCAATGGGCATTGAATTTTTCCAAGGTAGTACAGCGAGATAAAAATTTTAAAAGGGAAACTTACTATAAAGTAAATATTTCGCGATTGTTATTGCGAATTATACTACTCTATCGTGTCTAAACCTAAAAAAAGACGCTGTGATAGTACAGTAACCACTCTTTATAAATATGTCTTAATACAATCTTCTATGAGTCAACATTACTTATGTGCATGGTGTGTGTCAAAAAATATTTTAAAATAATTCAATGAAGACTATAAAAACGTTTAACTAAAATAAATGTTAACAAAAAAAGGACAAATGTTTATCCTATTCCCAAGTACTAGTTCCTACAAGAGACAATGGATTGAGTTCCAGCTGGACTACTCAACAGTTAATGTAACTAATTTGATAAACCGCAATGAATTATTTAATGAAATAAAGCTGTACAACTGCAAGAAGATGATATGAATTTATTGAAAACAACTAATGTCTTTGACACATTAGTGGAAAAGCTTACGTTTAAACGAAATCCAGACAAATGGGAATATAGTTACTTATCAAATTTATCATCAGTGTCTATCAGAAAGAAATATTTACTCATTTACTGTTAACATTTTGAGGTTAATTGTGTTGATTTTAACGAGTCATTCAAGGACATTTTAAGTATGAATGTAAGAAATTGGTTTTATATCTTTTTTTCCATGGTAATTCATCCATTAGGATAATCATTATTTTTTCCTTATATTTTTACTTTGTACGTTCGAAAATAGGTAGTTTACTAGTACTTCGAATGGTGTTGCACACATCTATGTATGTGTGTGAGTAGTGTGTATGCACAAGATTCTAACTATCATAATATCACTTACATAGTCGCATGGATTTGAATGAAATTATGCGTTTTGTTGTTTACTTTACAATCTTTTCATACGAGTTAAGTTTCAATAAACTCAGTATAGCTATAGAAGACTTCGAGATGGAACACGTATCGGACACTATTTTTCAATGACTTAACAGCAAATGCAATAATGTATCACTAGTTGGCATTATGTCAAAACATCAAATGGCTTAAAAAGGAAAAGTTATTATAATGAGGAGGGGGCATTTAAAAATTCTTGTCTTAGGAACTGGGTGGAAAAAATTTGGAAACCAATGATCTTAGCTAGGGGTAGCCAACCCGTGGCACGATGAAGTTGTAGTAGTGGTTGGCGAAGACTTACTGAAAAATTAAAAAAGGTAATCAATAACCATTTTTTACAATTTTTTTAAAGTGGGGTTGTTTAAAAAAAAACCCTCAAAATTTGGATCAAAATATGTTTGCGAATAAATGTTTTCTGCTATATACGAACATAATAAAATAAATGTATCTAAAAACTAACTAATGTGCACCTATAATAACCTAATTTTGTTAGCATCTGTAAGAGCTAATCCTAGTATAGATGACTTGGAAATAAAAGTAGTAATTCAAAAGCCCCATTAAGTAAATACCGAACTTTTAATAATTATTTTGAAGTAAATGATTTAAGTTACTCATTTTTATTTTATGCTTAACCCAATTGATTGAACTTGTAAAAAGTTTATTTACAATAAAACCTAATTTTGTACTTTCATCTTATTTATTAGATTATTTTTAAATTTTGACTACAAAGGCATACATTAAAAAATGTGCTATTTGCGTAAAAATCTTATAATAAGCTTATAAGTACCATTTCCCCACATTTATTTGTTGGAAAAGTTAGAAGTGGTACTCTTCCCCAAAAGGTTTGCCACCCCTGATCTAAGTGAATAAAAAGAATAGTTGATGTATCTTCTTTTCAAGAGCGAGCGACGACGCCTTTCATTAATAAAACAAATAAAGGAATTTTCCCTTGAACCTTAATCATTTTTTTATATTTGTTTCACTACAAAAAGAAAACCGTCATTGGTCATGAAAATATCATACCATTACATTCAGGCTTTTTCGCATGTATCGTGCCAAGAGAGTAACTGGCCCAAAGAAGAGAATCCCCTCACTCGGCCTTGAGTCATGACTTCCTCCATTTTTAGTTGAATAGCAAAGCAGTCACTGTGCTAAGGCTAAGTCAATGGCCACTCTCACTTCCGTCCTACTCACACATAGACCAACAGACCGTTTGGAGAAGCACAAAATACTTCCTGTTTCGCGTGGTTGAACAATGCAAAGCCCTTGACAATGACACCATTTGAACTTTTTTGTTGATAAATATTTCTGTGGAGTTGTTTGTAAGCTTACGTAATTCTTCAGGTATACTCTTTCGAGAGAAGGTATACAAAATAGATTCTAATCATCTTAGTCATATGACCTCAAATCCTATAAATTTCATACTCCTTTTATTCATCACCTGCTTGTTTTGATTTTTTGCTGAAGAATTAGAGAGAAAAGTGCCCACGTTGTGTGACTAAAATAAATATTTTTAGGTCCTCAAATTTTGAATCTTCACGATAATTTTGTCTATATGACTCCCTACTATTGTTTGTTCAGATAAGAAATAAAACAATTCGTTTGATTCCTTCAGTTTTTTCAAACACGTGTTACACAATTTGTTTGAAAAAAGTGTGCAATCGTGAATGATGAACAGATATAAATTGTAACTATAAAATGATGTAAATTCTGAATAAGAAATAAAATCCAATTTTTTATTTCAGAATTACAACATCATTTAAGCAAACAAATTTAGTTTAACGAAGGAAAAAAATAAGGTTAAAAACAGTTTCAACATATATATTTTGAACTTTTAGTACTGTTTAAAATGAATTTAAATATAATTTCAAATAAAGTTATCTAAATAAGTCTTATTATTTACATTATTATTAACATACGACGCAGTTTCCAAAGCCCACCGGGGGGTGCCAGCTCAGGTGTCGTCCGCGTCACTTGACCATGGTTCAAAATTACGCGGACCGTCGCCAAAAGCCCTCGTGTTGCTAATCAGTGCGACGTTAATATTCTCTCACTCTCACTCACTCCAAAGCCCACCTTTAAGATTTTGTAGACAAAATAATAAGCAAAACTTGAATTATAATTGAATATATTTTTGAATTACAATTGTTTCTGATATCAATATTCAATTACCAAAAGTGTTAGAAAATGGCTTTGACGACTGAGAAACTGGTTTTATATAATTCATACGCTCAAAAACAAAATATTATGAGCAATATTGTATCATTTACACCTTTTAGATATTTGTATTCCTTTATCCAACGACAGAAATATTAATCCAACAACATGAAGGTATTAATTATCAAAATTAACTATACGCATAAACAAAAAAATCCGCATTTTTTTAGGTTTTATGTTTAATGAAAACTATAATATAATCTGAATTTTATTATTGGGCGAAAGAAAATATTCGGAACAAATTTTTGAAAAAACAATGACAAATATAAAATTTGATAGACCGGATGAATAAGGAGAAAGCTTTAGTTTGTTTTTTAGGTATAGTATTCTCAGACTCCCAACTGTATTTTATTTTTCAAAATTAAAATAAATAAATACTTATATATACTTACTATCCGTAATATACTTATGCACTACTATACATAGATATACTACTATACTTAATATATATATATACTTATAATAATTATATACTCGTATATATATATATATATATATATGATAACGTGGCAGGTGAAAGGAATTTGCTTAACTCTCATATTTTAGATTGTTGATATTGTATGGAAATGTTCTGTGTGTGTGTGATGAATCAGTTCTTTTGATATATACTCCCGTTTATTGATCATGTATACTCGCACAAACATACACATCTTAAACACAACACTTAACATAAAAAATACACAGCACAAAAAGACACACGCTTTACATTTTGACGAAGACAAAGAGAAAGAGTTTTCAGGGCTCGTTCTCTTTATATGAAGCGGCAACAGAAAGTGTTGCAAATCCGTGTAACTTCCGTGGACGGAGAGTATGATTGGTGGAAAGCTATTGTTGTTCGATAGTTTCTGATGTAATCTTACTTTTAAAAATGTAAGCTGTTAATTTTTAAGGAGATACGATTAAATCCCGTCAGGCGGGCAAGCAATATTTATTCACGTGCGAGTCCTGAAGGCCAGAACCATTATAAATTAAAAGTTATTTAGATAAATTAAAGGGATTTTACACACACACACACATATATATAATATATATATATATAAAGTTGAATAAAAAAATATGTAAGTTATTACTAAAATTATTGGATTTCATAATAGAAAGTAATGGATATTTCATTAATATTAGGGCTAAAAGGTAAAGGAATTGTTTATAAATACAAATTAATTCATGCCTAGATTTGAAAAGAAATAAAATTATTTATAAAACAAACACAAAAAACCACAGAATTACGTGCAATTTTTCTTTTGCAATTGAAAACGGGATCTCCATCAAAAAGGTTTCAAAATGTATATATTTTAGAAATCTAATCTCGTGTATTTTCTTCAACTTGATCAAGCAGAAGCTAATGTTTAATAAAAATTTTCTTGGACCATTCAGAATATTATGTTTAACAGATTTTTGTAGAGACACTTTTCTATCTCTATGTTTCTTATATCACATTATATACTTATCGTTATAAAGAAGTCTAAATTTAAAAAAAAAAATGAAAATTGTTGTTACTGATATTTTGTGACCAGAATCAATAACACAGTTCATTTAAAAAATAGCACAAACTCGAAATTGCTGATATACACAAGTTGTTTTCTAGGATTACTTTTTCTCTTATGTTTATCTTTTACTCTTTCTTTTGTTATTGATTTCGGGTCATCGCTACTGTTCGGAGAGATGTTTTTGTGCTACGTTACGTTAGAAAATCAAGCAAAACCAAAAACTATAAATTGAGCTAAAGGACGTTGGCATCGAGTCACAATTCACATCCGAAAGTGCATGCGCGTGTTGGTTCAAAAAATAATAAATAAAAAGAGGAGAAAGTTTAAGAACTCTAAATTTAACAATGGAATTTTTTCATCTCTTTCAAAAACGGTACAGGTAATGTGTCATGCATTTCACATCGATACCCGGATGTAATTTTAACCGCGGACTCAGCGGAAGTAGTAGGGGGGTATATACACGCCATTCCGTTGCATCAGGCGAGAGTTTTGTGAGATCTTTGTGACCTCCAATACTTTTTACGTTGCTTTTTTTCTAAGAAAATTTTCTTTCCTCCCCTTTTTCGCTTTTCCTTTTCTTCTTTCTCTCTCTCTTTTCATATTTCTTCATACAACCCTGTTATATTTATTCATTCATCTCAGCAAGGAACCAAACAGTTGGCCGCAGGACATCATCAGGAGACTGCTGCACCTGACCCAGCAGTTAAACAAATGCCCCGGAAAAAGGCATCTCTTGGATTTGACCTACAAGTGAGAGAGTGAGAGGAACTACTCTCTCTAGGTCATCGACCAGATTAGTGGCCGTTGAACTATCACGTTTTCATTTTTAAAGTACTGAACTTATACGTGTTTTTAACTCTTTGACGACTAAACCTCAGGGTCAATAGGTAACCATCGAAAGTGTTAGATACTACTTTTACCAATACTTGCTGCTAAGAATTGATATTTTTCTTCGAGGAAAAGGAAAGGTATTTCAAACTATTTACCCTTCCACCACCAACAAGAACATTTAAAAAAACGTACGATTCCTTAAAAATTAAAAATAAGGAATTTAAATCAATATGTAATTTTAGAATCATTTCGAGAGAAAATTTACAAATTAATTAAAAACTGCTAATAAATACAATAGAGTTTCAAACTTGTAGTAATTAGAATGAGCCAATGTAATGTAATATAAACTGCAAAACTCTTATTTCCTTTAAATTCCTATGAAATAATTAAATTTTCACAAAATTGAAATTTGAGTTATTTATTGTAAAATATTAAAATTTTAAAACATTTATAAGAAATTCGCATGATTCCTTTAAAAATCATTTTATGAGCAAAAATTCTACATTCGAAATTAAAAGATTTTAAATGAGTTATATTTGTGTATAGTTTATCATATTTCAACACAGCTCTGTACAGTAGGAAATATTAAAAATGTAATAAAATTACAAATGTGGAATATTTGTATACTGTTTGCATAAATTTCCTATGAAAGGGGAACATATATATATATTTAATCAATAGTTATCAAGAAATTAGAACCACAAATTAATGATCATATGTTCATTCAAATTATTAAATGATTATAGTTTCATTTACTTTGCATTATACAATAATGCAAAATATGTCAAATATAAAATATGCTTTTTTTCATTGAAAATGTTTTAAGATATAAAAGCGCCATCTTAAACTACTCACAACCAGTCAAATGTCTTTTGTGAATAGTTTTTTAAAGGTCTATACGTAAGTATTTTTTTTTAAATTTACAAAATAACAGTGAAATCTGTATGAGTGCAAAACGAAGTTTAAAATTCTTTTTAAATATAAAGGTTTGTTCCACAATTTTATTTTAATTGCAGATTTTTTTTCTTATATGACTTCTCTAAAATTCTATACTTGTCTTGTCAATCAACAAAATTTCGGATTCGAAAAAAATTAAATAATCAATAAATAACTAAACATCTCAACATGACAATATTTTTCTAAAACTATTCATATTATATGCAGGTTTAATACTATCTGATAGGAACACTCAAATTTTACTTGCCCAGGCGAGAGCAGTATTCTTAAAAACCATAAATACACTTACCATGGGTAGCTTTTTGCATTCTTGATAGAAATATTTTCTTCTGTCTTCCTTAGAAAGAACATCTTATTTTATTACCAATTGTTACATGATACTATGTAGATTTGTATTCATCGAACTTCTAAATAACGCAGCTGCTGTATTTAACAGAACTCTAAACTAAATATTTTTTATTGCCACACGATAAAATTAGAAAATAAAAATGGCATAATGAATTTGCTTTAACAACTATCGCCTGCATCATAAAATTGTTAAATGATTATTAATTATATGATATGTATAAATTATAATATCATCTGATTCATAAAATTATTAAAAATTGTATAAATTACAATATCGTCTGCACATAAAATAAACATATTTACAATGAGATGTAAAAATTAGAGAATATAACAGCTGCATCTAAAATAAATATGGTGGACTTACAAATCGATATGCCTATAAAAATTCCGTATTCTTTACGTGATGTATAAGATGCGTTTTCCCTTTCATTCTTTATACGGATTTAAATTGTGTGTTGTATTTAGGAGAAATTTTTAAAGCATTATAGGGAATTGAATCATCAGTTATATACGTTTGATAATTATCATTATAAATAGTTATTAATTTGTTAATAAAAATGTTACATTGTCAGAGAATAGTTTTGAACACAAAAATAAGCAAATAAATAAATTAAATAAAAATAAAGTTGATTTTGTAAATTTGGATTTATAAGATTTTATAAATTAGTTTATATCTAAAAATTGCTGCAGTGACTTCATATTGATGGGAAAAGTAGTCACTAATCGTTTAGATAATTCTGAAATCAATTATTTTCTGGATATTTCCTGATATTTTCTTTTTGAAATACACTGCTGGTCTTTTAAAATGCAACACCAAAAAAATAACATATTAGAGTTAAATTTATCTCGGAGAGGAGGAATGATTAAAAATTCTGCCTTCTGAAAAGTGAAGATGACAATAAAATCAAAGCTAAATGTTGCCGTTACAGCCGCCAGTAACCACTGATAAAACCCTCGGTATTGCCTGAAAAAGCTTTAGTTATCTTGTTGAGGTATGTCAGTCCATGCTGCCGCTACACATTGCCAATGCTGGTGTAGCAGCGGGTGGTGAATGCCAGTCCATTCGTTTTCCAGTCATCAGTTAGATAATTTTATAGGTGATAGATCGGGAGAACAGGCAAGGAATGTAATGCAATTATGTGGGTGAAGAAGTCTTAGAAATTCGCACCACATTTAATCAAACATTATCCTTTCCATCCTATTGGTAACCTGTAAGTTCTGAACCACTACAGGCTCCAAAACCTTAGAGTAGAGCTATCTGGTCATTTTACCAGCAAAACAAACTAAAAGGGGAGGGGGGAAGCAAGAGTTAGACCTACTTGTAATATCACTCCGAAATCAAAATACCGGGTGTAGGACCAGTACGCGATATATAAGGCAACATAGTCCAAGCAACTTTTCTCCACTTCCTAAATTCTAAAACCCCACCCCACCGTGGCGTTGAAAGTAAAGGCGTGATTCATCTGTTAAGATAATGTCGTTGCATCCTGTAGTCCATGTCTGTCGTTCAAAGCATAACTGTAAGCGCTAATGTAAGTGACTTTGAGACAAATGTAGTCACAGCAATGATGTCTTGCGGAAATCTTATCGTGGTTTAAGCAGGATGAAAATTTACAAACGGTTTGGATGCTTCATTCATGATATTGCCTTCATGGTGATGCAAATCGGTTATAGTATATAAAGCCTATTACAGTGTTTTAGATCTTGTCCATTGTGTATTTCCTATATCTACCATCTTGAATGATCTGCAGGATTGCTTCACTGTAGCCATAACTGGAATGCGTCAAATATTATACCGCAGAAAATTTTGTCGATACATCGCAAGTCGAACAAGTTGTGACGGGGGTTGTCACGAGATTTCAGTACTAATCCTCTTGGGAAAATTTGGGGCTAGCATTTATACTATTTCACAGCCTTTTCAGGAGAAACATGAGATAGTTATATGTTAATTAGTTAGACTATATAAAGTCTATAGATTTGTAAATGTACGGGAGAAGGAGTTGCCAAGCTGCACGTAAGTAACACCGGAGAATTACTTCACGAACTTAGCGCGCGTTTGATAGATATAAATTATAAGAGTAAATGGTTAGATTGACAATCGAAGATAATAGATTCGGTTCCGACCTGAGGTTAGCTACTGATCGTCTCCTTGTCTATTTCTGGTAGGCGAGATTACTTAGATTTGAGTATTAGAATTGAGTGTTAGGATTAATTGACGTTTTAAGGAATCACTCCTAGGTTTCTTCTTATAATTAAACTTGTGATTGTGTGTTTAAGTGTTTGTCAGTCTTGAATAAATATAATTGTTATTATGGCTTTTGTTGGTGATTATATGTTTCCTTCCACACTTAGAGACACGCCGAGCGGAGTGAGCGGGGTCCAAAATAGGACTCAGCCACCACAATGGCACCCAACGCGGGTTCGTCCTCAGGACATATCTCCCTTAACCCCGAGATGGGAGTCGGATCTAATTTTAGGCTCTTGCCTGATATTCGCTTTTCCGGAGTTGAGAATATAGCGGAATTTTTGGAATATATAGATAGTAATTTTAAATTTTTACGAGATACCTAACAATTTGGCATGTTCTTATCTCAAAGGGCGTCTCAGAGGACGTGCGTTGGACTGGTATGAAGTTTTTGGGTTTTCGATAGTGAAAGGGAATGCTACGGATTTTGCTCAATTAAAAGAAGCTTTGACAGCAAATTTCCCGGTGGTTAGGAATAAGACTGAATTGGAAATCAGGTTCTCTATTCGTCGTATCAGGGTCATGGTCAGGCTCCTTCTGATTTCATCTATGACCTGCTCAAAATACACAAAAGGTTGGGACTAAATATGTCGGAAACCAAGTTAATCGAACACATTATTGCCCGTTTGGAACCACAATTGATGGAATACATAGACATTAGAAATCCAACTACTCAATTGCAGTTACTTCAGATGGTAACGAAGTACGAGGATAGATATTTGAGGAGAGACAATCAGGGTTCGAGTAATAATAATAGTGAAAGACGAGTTTGGGATATGAGTAGGAGGTCTACTGAAGGTCGTACAAGTAGAAATTGGAGAGATACAGCGGTAGTCGAACGTCAAAATGATAGGAGACAGGGTTATAGAACTTCCTATTGGACGAGACCCCAGAGGAACCATGATAATCAAGGGTTCGAGAACAGGAACTGTATTGATGGGAATGATCACGGGTTTGAGAATCATGGTGGACGAAATCAGTATAGAAATAGGGGTCAGAGTGATAATTTTGAACGGGGGTCGAATAGTCATCGGAATAAGGGTAGTCATAAAAATTTTAACTTTTTAAGCGTTCGAAATCAGGATCGATCGCATGTTGATGAGAAACCTCCTATAAGGGTTTCTGCTTTACGGATGTCCCCTGTAGAACTTCCGTACGTGCCCATTTTAGTAAACTAAGGCATTATGGGATACTGGGGCCGGGAAGTTGTTCATCTCTAAAGAAACGCATCAAGCATATTTTTCTTATAAGCCAGTTAAAAAATCAAATGCAAAAGTTATAACGGCTCAATGCGCCTGTTGCAACAATGTAGGGACGGTAGAATTAGAGATACGAATCAGAGAATTTAAGAAAAAGTGGGATTTTCATATATTAGCGGATCTAGAATATCCCTGCATTTTAGGTATCGATTTTATTCGAAACTCGAGGATTACCATGAATTTCGAGGAAAAGTCATTAGCGATTCCGGATTCGCAAATCGAAGAAATAAAAATCGATGAGGGGAATTTAGAAATTGATCTTTCAAATACAAAAATAGAAGAAAATCAAAAGAGAGAATTAAAATCGTTATTTAATAGTTTTAAAGGGCTGTTCTCGGAAAAACCGGGACTTACTCATGTATTATAACATGATATCGATACGGGTGATAGCGCTCCGGTAGTATCCAGACCGTATAAGTATGACAGGGTTAAGCAAGGTATCATAGAGTACCATATCGACAAAATGTTACGAGAAGGCACCATCGTACAAATTCAATCTCCTTACGCATCTCCTGTAGTATTGTGTCGTAAGAAGAACGGATTACTCCCGGACAATCCGGGGGCGTATAGATTTGCGGTGGATTATCGCAAACTTAATGCGGTAACAAGGTACCCTAGATATCCTTTGCCACTCATTGAGGATTTAATTACCAATATTCCTCACACGAAAATAATGAGTACTTTGGATCTACGCACCGGCTATTTTCAATTGGCAGTAAACCCCAGGGATGTAGCCAAACTGCTTTTGTGTCGAAAAACGGCACTTATGCGTTTAAGCGCATGCCATTCAGCCTATCGGGGGCAGCGCCAAATTTTCAGAAGGCCATAGACATCATATTGCAACCGGTGTTAGGGAAGTGTGTCCAAGTGTACATGGACGACGTAATAATCGCGTCTCCATCATTTGCACATCACTTGGAACATTTAAAGGAAGTATTTAGGTTATTGCAGGAAGCGGGGTTGACGTTGAACAAAGATAAGTGTAAGTTTGGGTGTGAGAAGTTAAAATACTTAGGCCTAGTAATTAGTAAAGATGGGATAGCCACGGATGAATCTAAAGTTAAGGCAATACTCGAAATGAAAGCACCAAAAAATACGCGGGAAGTATCAAAATTTCTGGGAATGGTCCAATGGTATCAAAAATTTGTTAAGGGGTACGCAGATCTCTGCGAGCCACTGTATGAATTAAAAAAGAAGGGTAGGAAATTTAATTACTCTGAAGAGGTGCAAGTTGCTTTTGAATCGATCAAACGTGCAATTACGGAAGCACCTGTAGTAAAATAACCGGATTTTAATGTACAATTTGAGCTTTTTACAGACGTGAGTTCTATTGGGATTGGAGCGGTGCTTACTCAAAGTCAGAGACCCATAGCATATGCGTCCCGCACACTTAATGGGGAGGAGCGCAATTACACAGTAACCGAGCGCGAATGTTTAGCGGTGATTTGGGCTTTAAACAAGTTTCGCACCTACTTTGGTTCGTTACCAGTAAAAGTAATAACGGATTATGCAGCATTAACACAACTCACTAATGGTAAAAATTTATCAAGCCGAATGATTAGATGGACACTCAAGCTTGCCGAATTTAATGTTGAATGGGAACATAGGCCAGGTGCTCAAAATGTTGTGGCAGATGTGTTGTCGCGGAACCCGGTAGAAAGTTTTGAAGATAGCAATATAGCTTGTGCAGTAATTAGAGATTTGGTACTTTCGTCAAGGGAGCAATTGATTGCCGAACAAAGGCAGGACCCTGAGCTAGGCCATATTTATCGTTATTTACAAAACCTCGATGACAGTATTGTAAATGCAGGAGTCTGCTGAAACTGGTCTCAGGATTTTAAAATAATTGACGGTTTGTTATTTTTTGCGAAGTACGCATCCTCTCTCGGAGAAATGAGAGTATATAATCCAAAGTCAATGCGAGGTGCGATAATGTGCGAATTTCATGATAAGCCTATGGCTGGACACCTCGGGATTAGGAAAACATATTTACGCGTGAAGGATGCTTGTTATTTTCCTTATATGCGAAGGGCGATACATGATTATGTTTTGACATGTGATACATGCCAGAAATTTAACTATAAGAACGCGTTACCGGCCGGTCATTTAATACGGATTGTAACTAATTATCCAAATGAAATAGTTTCATTAGATTTGTTAGGCCCCTACCCAGCATCGAAACCTGAAAGATATAGGTATATTTTTGTGATAACGGATCATTTTACGAAGTGGTTGGAAATAATACCCCTTAGAAAGGCGTCCGCAAAAATAATCGCCAATACCCTATTCGAAAATTATATTTCGCGATATGGAGCTCCAATAAAACTAATTAGCGACAATGGTCCCCAATTTATATCCGAAGTTTTTGAGCATTTAAGTACTAGATAAGATATAAAGCATGTCAAAACAGTTGTGTATCGACCTCAATCAAATAGAACGGAACGAGTTAATCGCGATTTATTACAAATGATTGCTTCTTTTGTAAATTATAATCACGAAACTTGGGACAAGTTTCTAAGTGAATTCACGTATGCATTAAGAACGGCAGTTCACGAAACCACTGGAAAGACCCCAGCAGAATTACTTTTGGGCAGGAAACTTATTACCCCGTTTCAAAAACTTGCAATGGTGACGGATGGAGCAGAATTTGTGGTTGGGAATATTGAAAATGTGTTTGAGGAAGTTAGGCAGAATACGAAGAAAAAGCAGGAAAAGTGGGCGAAGTATTACAATAAAAGGAGACGCGAAATTAACATTAAGGTTGATGATTTAGTGTTGGTCGAAACTCACCCTATAAGCTCTCCCAGTAAACAGGTGGTAGCAAAATTCTGTCCCAAGTTTGAAGGTCCGTTTAGAGTTGTAAGTGTTAAAAACAATAATGTTGTAATTTGGAATGCAGGTAGAAGAACTACAGTCAATATAGACCAAGTGCGAATTTACCATCAGAGGAAAAGTGATGAAGGTGTAGTGGAGGTTGATTGTTTAGTTAGCAGAGGATTCGAGTATCAGTCGAGTAGCTTTGAGGATAGTCGATATGGGTTAGATAGGTCACAAGGCTTTAGAAGTAATGAGTCGGGTGGAAAACAGATACAGGAGAGGAAAGAGAATACTAGTGTAGGAAATAAAAGTAATCAGAGAGAGACAAAGAGAAGCGAACACGAGTTGACCAAAAGGCGGTGTAAGAGGGCGATCACAGAACCAATGTCCGAAGTGACGCAACAGAAGAAAAGGAAGAACCAACATTCAAGAAGGTGGAAAAGAAAAAAAACCGGAGTCACTGTCAGAGGGGCCGAGGGGTAAAGGAAAACCCATTCACAGAGAGGTCAACAAGCGAAGGCTCCCGTTCTCCATCGCGCCGACTGAACAGATAGTGAAAAGAAAAAGAATAGAAGATCGCTACGGTAGACAAGTTCCAGAAAGAGATCGTCAGCAGCCAGAGGAAGACAGGCTACTTCAACCGAGACGGAGACAACAGAAAAGGTCCACCTTACGCAATTCCAGAGACGGCAGAGAAGTGCATGGGAAAGCCAGGTCAAGATCGCCAGTAGAATTATTGCCAGACCAGGAAGGATCAACCCGATCTAGAAGAGATCAAGAAGAACGAGACCACCACTCTAATCTGAGGAGTCGCCGACAGTACAGAACAGGTTGCCAGGAACCAGAGGGGAGTCTACGCAGCAGAAGGTCCACATCGCTGGAGGTGCAGATTGGAGACATCAGAGAAAGAAGAGGAACAAGATATTAGCCAAGGTTGTATTGTTTCATTTATATTTTTACTGACAGGCAGTCAGGTGAATTTTTGCAAGGAGCAAGTCTTGTTTTGTTAATGATGACTAGGTGCAAAAGTCACACTACGTTGAGTGAAAAATGAACTTTTGTATATCTAAATATATTCTAAATTGTGGAAAGCATATGTATGTTTACATTTGTTTCCTACGTAAAAAAGCTTGGCTAAGGGTGCGATAATTCATTGTATTGTTTGTTTATATTGAATGTTTTGAAAATTGTACATAATTGTGTATATATAGGCATATTGAAGTGTATATTAGTATATATCTGGTTTTTGGGCTTCCGGCGTAGATAGGAAATTTAACCATAACACTAACAACGCTAAGCGATTGGAATGGGAGTTTTTCTGAAACCAGATGAAATTTGTAAAGTAATTGACAATTTAAATATGTGTGAATTCAATGTTGTTGTGTATGTATATAGTGTTCAAAATTTTTTTGTTGTACGTCCACTGATCCAGTTCTCATTTCAGGGTGGCTGACCCTGATGTTTTGAAGATTTAGGTGTTGAAGAATAACTCAAGATATGTTAAAACATTTAAGTTTTTCGGGTTGTGTACGGCCGGGTTATTCCTTCCAGTGGGAGGTTTTTCCTTGGTCCTCGCCCAAATGGGGTACACCTTATATAATGAATGTAAAAGTGGTAAACATGGGAGTGATTAAAAATTGAGCTAGTAGTTTTGAGTGTTTTTAGCGTATTGTTATATAAAAGTTAATGCTAAACTAAAGTTTAAGATGTCTAGGTAGTTTAAGACTTAAATTTTTCAACGTAATTTATATCGGGCCATTAAGACCCTTTTATAAATCCCGTTTTTTTCTTGGAGGGGGCAGTGACGGGGCTATTCGCGAGATTTCAGTACTAATCCTCTTGGGAAACTTTGGGGCTAGCATTTATACTATTTCACAGCCTTATCAGGAAAAACACGAGATAGTTATATGTTAATTAGTTCGACTATATAAAGTCTATATATAGATTTGTAAATGTACGGGAGAAGGAGTTGCCAAGATGCACGTAAGTAACACCGGAGAATTACTTCACGAACTTAGCGCGCGTTTGATAGATATAAATTATAAGAGTAAATGGTTAGATTGACAATCGAAGCTAATAGATTCGGTTCCGATCTGAGGTTAGCTACTGATCGTCTCCTTGTCTATTTCTGGTAGGCGAGATTACTTAGATTTGAGTATTAGAATTGAGTGTTAGGATTAATCGACGTTTTAAGGAATCACTCCTAGGTTTCTTCTTATAATTAAACTTGTGATTGTGTTTAAGTGTTTGTCAGTCCTGAATAAATATAATTGTTATTATGGCTTTTGTTGGTGATGATATGTTTCCTTCCACACTTAGAGACGCGCCGGGCAGAGTGAGCGGGGTCCAAAATAGGACCCAGCCACCACAAAGTGTGTATAACATCATATTATTGTATAATAGTAATACATATCACGTGAAAAATTTTGAATCCATGCAATTGCAGTTATGCAAGAATACTCCAATTATTTTACATTATATATTTTTTGAAAATCAAAAACTGTTTTTAATTGACTCTGAATAACCTATATAAATAAAAGTGAATGTGTGTGTGTGTCTTATGCCTTCCTAAGCCGTTCATCTGATTGCGATGAAACTTAGGAGAATGGTTGGACACTTGCCCGCGAAGGGTTTCTGAGTTTGTAAAACTATGTTCGATAGATGCCCAAGTGGCGTTGCGGGGGATTAAGAGGCGTTATAGATAATTAGACGTTCAGTCTTGAAATTTAACAAGCAGATTTCTTTCATAGAGTAGAGATCCGCTACATAATGGGATTTACGAAAATCGACCCCAAGTAGCGTTATAGTTAATTTTTTCCATTTTTTAATAATTAGACGTACAGTCATGAAATTTGGTAAGAAGAATCCTTTTATAGAGTAGATACCGTCTACAAAATGGTTTTAGTGAAAATCAACCACCAAGTGTCGTTGCAGGGAATAAGGGGAGTTATAGATAATTATTTTTATTTTTAAACAATTAGACCCAGTCTCAAAATTTAACAAGATTTCTTTAATGGGGTAGAGATCGGCTTCAAAATAGATTTTACGAAAATCGACCCCTAAGGGGCGTTGCGAGGGATTAAAGGGCGTGATAGATAAATATTATCGGTTTTGAACTTTTAAACGTACAGCCTTGCAATTTCGTTGACATGTTTTTTTTTCTTTTATTATTATTATTATTATAGATCTGCTAAGAACGGATTTTATGGAAATCGACTCCTATTGGAAAGGGGGGAAGGGGAGGGAGTGGTTAGTTGTTGGGACTTCTTTATTAAAAAAAATTCGTTATTGAGCTCCTACTTACCTTATTGAAATTTAGTATGTATGTTATTTTTGTTGAATGGAAATTCGCTAAATAATGATTTTACGGAAATCGAGTCCTATGGGGGGGGGGGAATCTTTTACGGAATATTGATAAAAAAAATACCCTTTATCGAGCTGCTAGATTTACAGTAATGAAATTTGGTATGTATGTATTGTTGAATTGAACGGAGCTTACAGAAATCGACTCTCAAAGGTGGTTACTGTAAATTATTGATAAAAAAATTTCGTTTTTGGTCTTTAAAATTTAGACTGTAAATTTAGCAAGCATGCTTATTTTATTGAGATCCAATAAAAATGAGTTTTGGTGAAATCCACTGGGGATGGGGTTACGAGAGAGTAAAAGATAATTCTGCTTCTCAAGTTTAGAAATTATTTGGAAGATATGTCCTCTTTAAATCAAGAATTACAAGAATATTTTTCAATGCAATTGAATTCTTATAATGCTAAGATATCAATAATTTATATATATATATATAAACGGTATATATTCAGATAACATCATGAAGTACCCAGCAAAGCGAACGGTAACGGCTACTCCTTTATAAAATCAAAACTAATCTGTTCGGAAGAAATTCTGAGTTGTATTAAAATGCAAATAACTCAGCCTAACACTGAACATTTTAAAATTAAATTGTATTTTTTGTCTGCAAAATTACTGTTTTTAAAACTTAAACTTGTTTAAATTAGTTTTAATTCTATGTATTTACTCACGAAGAAACACAAATATTACATATTTGAGCGTTTATAATATTAAGCTTAGTCAAAAGATAGCTCAGATGAAAAATTCACTTCTTATTAATTTGATGAAAACACACACATTTTTCTCAATCTCTTTGAAACTACGGAGGGCGAAAGTGAAGTGATTTTAAAGTTCAAAAGTGAGAGCATGACTTCCATTTAAAATGTTATTCAAAAACAGCGCACGCGCTATGTGTATATTTAAATAGTATAAGTATTCCAAATATTGTATTGAAGTTAGAGTATACATAAGTAATTCTAAAATATATTTTAATATTCAGTGGAGTAGGAAAAAATAGAAGACGCATTTACAATGTCCAATTTTGTTTTGCTTAACAGCGAAAGAATAAGAAAGAATGTAACAATTTTTTCTTCAATGCATTAAATAATCACGAATGCATGAAGATATTCTAATATCTTCTTATTCTTTTCAATTATTGTTTGCTTCCAAACAAACCGTGATACTATTTCATTCTCCACTGAGTCAGAAAATTAGCAGCGACTCACGTCTTCAATTTATAAAGTTTTCTTTTGTAATCTAAGCACGAAAATAAAACAGTTTATTTGTGTACGCTTAAAATAGAGATTGATATGTTAAACATATTAGTTTCGTTTCTTTTAGCAAGATAAAAAAAGGTAAGACAGGTATATATATTAAGTAGTTATACCACTTATTTAATATCAACAAATGTCGTGCGTTTTAGCATGATGCTGTAGCACTGCATGTATGCATGTATGTGTGCATATGCTACGTGTATTTGCAGGGTGATTCTAAAAACAGAGACAAACTTTGAGGGATGATGCCCAAATAACTTTGCTAATTAATTGCTAAGCGATTTTTTTGCGCTTAGGAAGGTACGGACGGAAGTGACACGTTAAGATACAAACACAAAAAATGTGACAACAAAATTAAACATTGTTTACTTACAACTACAACGTCATCTCAATATGCTTATATAGTATAAGTATACTAATATGCTCAAAGTTACAGTCACTAAAAGTACTACAAGCTTGGTATCGTTGATGCAGATATTAATGAACAATTTCGAATATTCCAGACAAAAGGGACTTTTCAAACGGATGATTACTTTTTGCACGTGATATTCTGCCAATTGCTCTTGCTGCAGAGGCCATCACAACCATATTTTACTGCCCATGTACTTTTCTCAGAAGAGACGATTTTCATTTCGTAAATTTGAATTTACATCAGATTTACACACATTAAAGTGAGGCAGGGGTGATGAATTGAAGTGCTGGAACAGTCCGATGGTTATCCCTATTTCTAGAGTAACTCAAACTCAATTTTTCTTTTAAGGTATTTTTCCTTATGAAGGTTTTCATCGAGGAAACCCTAGTTGTCTTTCTTGAGGAGTTCGTCATTCCACTGGTGTACCTAGTTTTGAATATGTTCTATATCAAAATTCTTTGGGGGCCTAATTTTGGAAAAGGAATAATAACATTTTACGATTTTTTAATTGCATATACTAGGGACCAAGCAACTAGGGAGCCCTAATAACACAAATTATTGATACGG
>BMAO01008706.1:0-20244 GCA_019973975.1 Trichonephila clavata | reverse complement strand
CATTTTCTGCTCATCTAACAGACGATGTGTGTGTGGAACTGACTTCAATGGCGCATTCAAAATGTCGGATGTGAAATACATAGCTAGTCGCAAAGGTCACAGTCATGTATCACGCCAATCAGACGTATTTAAAAATTCTGAAGGCGTGTCCCTGTCACTTGATCTATTCGATTTGGAAAAAAATGTAGAAATTCGTATTCATTAATAGCTATTTATTGAACTTTTGTGACATCTATTCTCTGGATGACCGAAACTTTTAGTTAAAAGAATAAAGCCCTTAAGGTATCCGACTACTTGCGACAACTTTTTTGAGATATGGAGATTTGTTTGTGGTTTAGATTTATTTAGTATTTAAGAAAAAAGGCTAAAATTAAGGAAAAAAAAATTATTACTATAAAATGGGTAAAAATTTACAAAAAAATTACATAAACGGGACCCACTCTGTACAAAAAGTTTATGAACAAATTCTCAATTTTTCAATTTTGATGTATTACTTTGCTATTTCTTTTAAAGAAATATAGTAATTTCTTTTTTTAAGAAATTTTAAAATTTCTTCAGGGTAAGATATTTTAATTTTTACAAAAACTAGAGTGCTTTATCTCTGTTATTACATGAAATTGCTTTAAAAAAACAGTGATTATATTCACATAAGGGACTGTAAATTTTGTAATAAACGGTGATCGATAAATCTGAAGGTTAAAACACTTGTACTGTTATACAGAACACACACAAAAAATTTCAGCAAATTATTTTCAAAACTTTTTGAGTAATCTCTGTCCCCGTTTGAGCATTTAAAAAACACACATTTCGAGTAAAATGAGTTTTAAAGTTTGACATCTTGTGTTAAGTTATGTTATGGCATGTGCATTTACTAAAACACTTGTAGTTTTTGTTCTAGTGAATGGAAAATAAAAAAAAAACTTGGTATTTTTATAAAGCTATTAAGATAGCCTACTTGACCATGGTTCAAATTTACGAGGTCCATCGCCAAAAGGCCTCGTGTAGGGCGACGTCACTCACTTTACACGGCGGGTCCTAGGTGGTACTTGGGCTCGAACTCATGATACGCCAACCACGAGTTCGTGACCATAACCATTGCTACCGCAGCCGCTGTCGTGTGGAAGTCTAGTGGGTAGGATACGATAGCTTAGGTTTCGTCCTTTGATCGGGGTTAAAAATTTTGACTGTTTTTTTACAAAATACGACGTGAATCATAAGTCAGTGATGTTATGGCACTGGAAATCCATCAATACCCATGTTACTCCTCGTATGTAGGAGAGGATTCTTTATTTAGAATTCTTTGGCAGTTTATAAATCCATCTCTATGGCTAATATAATTAGTAAAGTTCAACTTATTAATTAATAAGATTAAAACTCTCTTGGAAGAAATTAAATTCTGCATACGATTGTTAGTAGCATTTTCATCTTTTCTTATTAAATAATGTATGTTCTACAATACCCCAGGTTTAAAAAAATAACAGAAAAAGAATTGACAGTTGATGTTTCCTCGTATATTAAGAAATACCAACTAGAAATTGAAATCTTTAGTTATATATTTCTAAATTCCTACCTTCTGATGCGATGAATTTAGCTATTAATTGATTCGGTAGCTTTATTTTTGACATATTTAATTATTTTTTATACCTTATAAGAGCTTGGAAATAAAATTCAAAATTCCCTATGATCAAATTCGTGTTTTTATCCTCTTGAGTGAATATTCTTTGTTGAGAACTTAGTTAATCTTTGTATTCAATCTTGATCTTTAAGAAAGCTTTAAGCACCCAAGTCAGTTTTTAAAAATAAAAAAAAACCGAGAAAATATAATAAATTCACATATTCTCTAGAAAACCTCAAGAATATGTGAAAAGCAAGTGTGATCAGAAACCGAAATATATACACCATGAATATACCTCCGAATACTAAAACCGTTGTTATATAAGTACATCAACACCTTGGGCTTCAGATCCAAAGGTCACACTCATTAAATACTATCTGGCTCTCCTCTCATTAATTACGACTTTTTCCCACTGTTTGTTTTTCTTCTCTGTGGCAATGGAACATGGATTTGATAATTCTTTTTTAAAGGGTTGTCTTCGACCTTGGGAACAACCCCTGTCCCAACCTTCTGAACCCTATGCATGAAAAGTGCAAATTTGGTGATGAACCGTTCTGTAAACCATTTGACATGCATGTGCGTATGCATTTTGATTTATAGCTTTGTTAACCATATTTGATTTCAAGGTCATTGCATTATATCAAACCCATCAAAATGTTTGACTTTGTTGACAGATGTTCATCAACTCTTGTGTTCCTCACATCCACAGATTATTAATTAATTTTCGAATATTGTCTTAACCTGGTTTATCGAAGCTCTTGTGATTTAGTATTCGAAATGAGATTCAGAGTTATGATTGGTTCATTTCCGAATTGATTTTATTGGTGATGTAATGTCAGTTTATTGCACCAGTTCTCCACATGTCACAGTTTGTAAACAGTCTGATAATATTTATTGAGTCTGTTTTAGTTTTATTGTTCCTCTCTCTCTCTGATCAAGAACTGTAATTGCTGATGCTGACCTTGGGTGAGAAATTATTTTAGGCTAAATTTTAATTTAATTTATTTAAAACTGATTTATTTCTATTTTATATATTAAAAAACCATATAAATATGAATTTTTTTTAAAAAAAAAAAAAAGAACACTAGAATATCTGTTTTTTAGTGCAATTTCCAGTCAATTTGGGTACCAGGAACAGTTTTATATAAAATATTTTTCACTCAAATGGATGATAGATATTTTCATATTTATTCCTATAACTTAGTGATAGACAAGGATGAAGGGCCCAGGGGGTCAACTCTGTCTCAACAAGATCATGATTCGAATAATTTCAATCGTCAAAGTCACTCCGGGATATATTCTTCAAAAATATGGGAATTTCGAATTTTTTGCCAACTGAATCAATTTTAAGAATTATATATTCTCCAAAAATATGGGAATTTCGAATTATATGCCAACTGTAACAATTTCAAGAATGTATTATCGTATCATGTTCGTCGTATGTGTCCAGGCCTACCTTACTATACCATCATTGTTCATTTAGTCGAAAGACGGCAGTGCGTTGAGTCGGTTTGTGCCTAGGTCTGTGAGATTGTGAGTCGCGCACACTTACTTGTTACGAATTCCCTTTTTGTTCTAGTATTTGGCAACGTATGCTGTATATTGTTTTTTTAAGGGGCGAAGGTGGGGTCTACATTTTGCATGGGACCAAGGGCCTCAAGAATTCTTAGGAGATCACTGGTGATAGGCAATTAATTAATTATTCAAATCCATCATTCGATAAAATAATTCTATATATCATAATCTGTTGCTGTTCGTAAAAGTCACGTGTTAACAATTCTGTCACAGATCTAAGAATAAAATGTTTTTTAGAGATTCTTTGTGAAATTGGATACGATTAGTTTTGAGGTGTATATTATCAAAAAGAATGGAGAGTATTATAATTTGTCTTTTGTTGATCTGCAAGTTATTTACACGATTCAAATTCTTTTACTCTATATTATTCAAAAAGTACAAATTTCGCATCATTTGATTAGCTCAAGAAGCTAAATAAACAAAATGTGCATTTGGTCATTTAGTAAACTAAGAAAAACTATAATCCCAGATTAAAACATACCTAGGGGCCGTGGGTGGCCTAGTGGTTAGAGCATCGGACTCCAGACCTGAGGGCCTGGGTTCGATGCCCGATGCCACTAAATACCACCGAGTATAGACGGAGTACGTGCTCGTTAAATCAGTGGGTCTAAACGTCTTGTGGGCGGTCGCAGCAGAAACCACGAGTGCAGGGGGCCGGAGAATATCCCCCTTCAGTTCCATGCCAAAATTGTGGAGGTAGAGATAGGTGGTGATGCCATCTATCGTTAAGAAGTCCAACCTGTGTCTCATAGGCAATGGCAACTTTCATTCCTTCCCTGCGGGAAGGACGCGACGACAACAACAACAACAAAACATACCTAAAATCTACTAACTTAAATGTATATATTTGTATCATTTTAATATAAAAGTATTAATGGAATTTATAACAGCAAAAACTGATGAAAGGATTTTATTTTAATGTTCTTTTCAAAGCAATGCATTAAAACTTGAATTAAGACATTTATTAGACAAAAAAGAAATCATTTGAAAAATGAAAAAGTATAAAGAAAAGTTTTTTTCTAATTTTCGAAATGTTTTGTTCTTATTACTTTTGCTGCTTTGATTACTGTGTTTATTACACACATCTTTGTCACTTACGCCTACTTATTCAAAATTAACTGAACCCCATTAAAGTCATCAGTTTTCTTAATAATACTTTAAATATCAATTAAGTTTATAAGTCTGCAGATGATTGCGCAATAAATATTAAACATCATCCAATAAACCTACCTGTCCACTTGAAGGCGACTTTGCTACAAATGATTTATTTTAAGGCTCATTTGTTGTATTTGTTCAGAGATTTTCACTGATATGATCAAATTCTTTGCATAATCTCTATGTCTTTGAAATCGTTAAACCAAAACCGTTTTCTACTTCATGTCCCGGTGCCGTTTTGGCTGTTACTGGGAAACTGGGAAATTCCTCGAAGCATTGTTACCATTGATTTTCTCGTACTCTGTTCGCTATGGTTTTTCTACAAGAACTTGTGAATGTGTTTTGATTAGGACTGTTACGGTACTTCGAATGTGAAGATTTGTATCTTTAATGAAATGGATTAGTAAGTTCTTTTTCATATCACACATTTTTCTTTTTCATGTTTAGTGAATTCAGAAAAATTAAGTGTTAAATTTTTATTAAATTATCCTGTATATAAATATTTTGTGGTATGTCAGCATTTCTACTGAATATATCTGTTCTCTTTTTCAATTCCTACTATATTAGCTCACTCTCCCTCTATATATATTTATCTTGTTCAAATTTTCAATCGTTAATAAAATAGTTTCTATTCATCCAATCAAGTTCAAAAATTTTTTTTAAACTTGTAGTGAATAATTTTGATGTTAATACAATTTTTTTCAAATATTAATGCATTAATTACCAGTATATTAAATTAAATTAATTACACCGGTTTTCGACGCCAACTTAGATTAGTCTCCATTGTTGTAACAATCTAGTTGTTAAAACAATGACAAAAGTTGGCGTCGAAAACCAGATTTTTCAGCCAAACTACTCTTTTTTTCACAATTCCTACTATTAGTTCACTCTCTTCCTATATATATATATATATCTAATATATAAAATTCTCCCTCACAGTGTTTGTAACCAAACTCCTCCAAAACGGCTAGACCGATTCTAATGAAATTTTGTGCGTATATTCAGTAGGTCTGAGAATAGGATGTAAACTATTTTTCATTCCGATATTGCAATTAGTTAAAAAGATATTAATTAAAAACCTTAAAAAGCCTAATTGTTTTACTCCAGCGGGTTGTTTACTTGGCAGAACTTCCATTCCGTTTCGGCCGAGCGGTGATCCGACGTTTCCACCATCTTTAAATTGCCATCCAATTTTTACCGTTAAAATCAGACAAAAAATAATTACAGAATCGGAAAGATCATTTATTTCGCCACAATACGGTATAATTGTTTTTGCAAAATAATGATATTTTCTATTTTTTAAGAATTTTTTAAAAAGGGTTAAAACTGATGCGTTTTTATGCAAATTATTTCTAAATTGTTGCGTATGAATTTGTTTTCGTGTTATTAAAACGATATTCTACACTAAATAACATCAAGCCTTTCTCTTTTAGATCCAGTCATTTAAAAATAAAATTCCCAAAACTTTTTTTTAAAGATTTTTTAAAAAATACTCAATATTTTAACTTAACATTGAATAACTTTGTCATTTATAAAAATAATCGCACTAAACTTTATTTCCGTGTGTAAAGGAATATTATCCGTAATCTGTACGAAGATTGAAAAAATTGCGCAAAAATTACGGATTTTAAAATTTTTTTTGTGATTTTCGTAAAAAACCGTTTTTGCGAAAAATAATTTAAATAGTATTTTTTGTACATTTTTTTATTTAAAAGTACTTTATTTTTGCAATTAATTCGTGAAGTTTGAAAGCATTAACTTAAAAATTATGCTCTAAAAATAAAAAAAAATTAATAAAAAATACGCGATTTTACAGTTAGCCAAACCTTGGAGTCGAAAAATAGTTTTGCGCCAAAGACCTTTGAACTGTTTAACCGTCGACCGCATCTAACTCAAGGGTTACACTAAAAAGTTCTGCCTTAAACAGGCGGAAATCAGTAAATTTAGCGAGTAAAAAAAAAATGCGAGTGAAAAAGTTATTTTTGCTTCAATTTTCGTCATTTTTTCTTTAGATAATTTTCAAAATTAAATCATTATAGATGTTAGATTAAGATGACAAAATGTATTCAATACATTTCTGAGACTCATTTAAAATATTTATCAGTATCAAAATTTTTGTTCTCTTTCATAAAACTTATAGTTTACTTCAAAATAATGCCTAATGTATAAATCTTTTTTTGACAAATAATTTCATAATAAAAACACAAAATTTGCCCATTTCGAAATTGTCTGTGCAAGTTGTATGTAGGATGTTAAACAGAATATAATTACTTAGACTGAAACAGTTAGGAAAAAAATTGTGAAATCAATTATATCGCCAATGATAAAACATTCTCGGGCTGTATTCTTATTTTTATTACTCATAATAAAAAAAAATAAGAATACTCGTGTACTATTATTATATACTGTGTTTCCTCACATTCCTTATGTTATTCGGTAAGTATAATTTTGTACATAATAAAGTATATTTGAAAAAAATGAAAACAAATGTCTTATGTAAAACTACACATCAATTGAAGAAACTACACATTGTTGTTTATTTTTTTCTTATTTATTTATTTCACGTTTTAAGCAAATTGAAGTTAATAGTTACATATCAATATTTATTCTTAACCCTATAGCCCTGTAAATGTTAAATATAAATTGTATTTTGTTTATTACTTATTTAAAGTGTCTCATTCATGAGGGATTTGCTTTTTATATCATTCTTTGTGAAATAAATATTTTTTCCGTCTCGTGCTTAACTGTTATGTACTTTCTTCGGGCATAAATTAAGAACTGAAAATAATATTAAATGATGCTTCGATAATTGCGCGCATGATGGTGTTTGATCATTATCTGTCAAATTTTACTTGATGTGAATCATTATTCTCGAAATCTGATCTCTATTTAATTGTTTTCTCTTACGTCATTACCGTATCCTATACTATATAATCATTATATAACTTAAGTGTACATTCCTAAGAGGTTATTGGTTGCATTCAGTTCATCTTTTAACTTTGAACCTTCTTTTGAATATAACTTTAATATTGACTTTAAAGTTTATAATTGAAATCACACAGTACAATTTTAAGGTGGCTATATTTCAAAATGTGATTTTGAAAATGCGTATAAATAAATAATTTTTTTGATGTTTAGTGTCAATTGACTTTGAAAGAATATACATATAAAATAGTTTTTCGTATATTATTGCTAGAAAAAATTATTTAAATGCAATTTTTTTTAGCAACGAATGAAGAAAGAATGACAAATTTTCAAAACATTCTTTTTTTTAATGAAAAATGTTTCTGTAAAATAATATTTTGCCTATATGTAACCAGGACTTCTGTACAGGGGTTGAATAGTTTTTGGAATACACGACTTAGAAGTGGGTTTATTCTTACTTTATTTTATCGAGAAGTGAACTCTTAACAAAACAAGTAATATAAAAACAAATTAAGTGAATTCCTACTTAGGTCAAAAATTTTTTCATTTTAATTACTTTGTATTAAATAGTTACAATTAATATAAATATTTATATACATATGATGGAATCACAATATTAAGTGACAAAATAGAAAGCGATTTTCCTTGCAATTTTCTTTTTTCCTTTCTATATAGGGTGTGGGATTATTTTTAATGTTTACTACTATTTATTCATTAATTAAATTTAATTATTCTAATAAGATAGTATAGTAAAAAAATCACATTCTAAGGAATTAGGCCACCCCAAATGGGATTCGAACCCACGACCTTTAGATTAGAAGTCCGGCGCGCTATCCATTGCGCCACAGGGACACAACGAACGGTTTTCCTTTCTATATAAGCTGTTAGACTATTATTTTGGGTTTGTTATATTTATTCATTTTTTTAAATTTAATTAATGAATTAATATTTGAAAAAACTTTATTAACATCTAGTGTCATCCACTACACGTTTAAAAATGTATTTGAACTTGAATGGATGAATTGAAAGTATTTTATTAACGATTGAAAATTTAAACAAGATCTATAGGAGAGAATGGAATTGAAAAACACCGGTTATTATTTTAACTGATCGTAACTTTGAAAATACTGTTAATTTTTCAAAAAGCCTAGTTCAGGCTCTGTCGAAAAATCTTAGATACATATAGACAAAATATTAATTTGGAAGCATTTTCTATAAACGGAAAACGTTTTGAAAATGTCATTTTTTTCCTTCCTTTTTTACCAAAGAGTTGCATTTAAATAAGTTTTTATTGTAAGTATATTTGTAAAATAATTTTCTTCGTATATTTTAATTCAACCCACACTAAATATCTCAAAATTGTTTTTCATTAATGCGCTTTTTCAAAATCACGATTTCGAACACATTCAGTCACAATTTCTCCTGTCTTCCTCGTTTTTCTGTTAAATACCTGCGTGTTTTATAAATGAATTGTTATTAAGTTATAATAACAATTAGAAGTTCGCCGGATTCTCAAAGCAAACACAGATGTCCTTATTCAAAAGAAATAGGAAAATGATGTCACATACGTAGAAAATTGTCTTCATTGATACAGAAACTCATCTAACAAAACCCAACTGATGTAATCATCAGATTCTAGCAATTGTGATTGACATCCATTCTCAATCTATCTCTTTTCTTTTTATTTTTAATCTGTTGTGCATGTAATATTATAATTTGACAGGAAAGCACAAAATATGTCATTTTTTGTATTTATTTATTCATATTAATGTCATTTGTCCTTCTGTGCATGCTTTTTTAGAATGTTAGATGTTTTTCTTTGTAACTAAAGAAAGGTATTGTGTTATAAAAAAAAGGAGTCGCTACGTTTGGTTGTTGCAAACAGTCTTGACAGTTACTGCATGCTTTGTTGAAGAGTCCTAAACGCGCTTTTTATACATTGGTTTATTTGTTTCCTTTGTGTAAGTACTGCATTGTATATTTATTAAGCGAGTTTTAAAATCTCTGCTAGTTGCATTAAGATTTTGTTGTAACATTTTAATTAAAGAGACATGGTACGATTTAAGCAAAAAATTTTAATTTAAGGATTTTCAGAATTTTTTTGGTTGCTTCCTATGTGCGTATATTATTTAAAACAGCTGTTGTGCTCAAAATTTCATAAAAAGCTAGCCATTTAATTTTTTAGGGAAAAAAACTTAAAATTTGGGAAGTGATTTTCAAAGGCTACTCCTCCTACAAAAGTTTACATACACGCATGAAATTTGATTTACAAGTAATTCAAACTATGCATAAGAAAAGTTGGAATCGGTTTTGCGATAACATGATTGATATTCGTACAATACTTCTTTTCATTGATGCTTATTGAAAATTCCTTAAAAAGTGCACAAATTCTGAGTTCAATTATTTTTTTAAAAAAATAAGCATTGCATTGATTTAAAAATTCATATCAAATTTTGTTACATGTAATATTAGCAACAGGTAAAAAAAATTCAAAGCATTAGGCACAATATAGAAAAAAAAGCCTTAGCATTTTAAATGAAGGCAAACTAGTTATTTTAACTTTCCGAGATAAGTAAGTTTAAAGTTTTGATTTGCCATAGGGATGTGAACAAAAACGAACGCAAAAGCTATCATTATTTTGTGTTTTTTAAGTTTAGAGCTTTCAAATTTTGTCAGGCTATAGAAAAGTATATAAAGAATAATTTAAGCTAAAAAAATTAAATTTGATTTTTTGACCGATTTTGTCAATTGAATCGTACTGTGTCCCCTTAAATCATCGAAGGTAAATTAATTAAATCATCGAATAAATATTTAATATCTGTGTATTTAATTTTTCTTGTTTTGAAGTAATTCAAATAAAAAAAATGTGCTTTAATATTTTCAAGCGCATTTTGAAATGACACTAAAAGAACTTTACATGAATAATTTACCTCGCTATATATTTTTTTTCTTTGTTCAGTATTCTTTCGTATATTTATTGAGTTAAAAAAGTATTTGCTTTTTGTTTTAAATTTCCGTTGTATTATTTAACTAAAAGGTCGAAAGTATTTAAGAACTCTTTAAGGAAATATTAATACGTTAATTTTCTGTTTCGCTTTATTTAAATTTAAACAAACTGTGACTTGAGGTCTGATGTTATGGAGCATATTTTTAAATGACACTTGCAATACAAACTTACATAATTAAGGGGAGGGGGTGAAAATATACAGCAACAAAAAGGAAATATATACCGATTTTTAGTTTTTGATGAACGTCTGTAATAGACGCCATTCTAGAATGCTAGATGGCAGCGAGACTGACCCGAGGTACTGCGTCTGCGCAAGTGCCACAGGCGAAAAGAGATTCTGTCATTGTACCGCGAAAGAGAGAAGTAGCCATGACAGTTCAAACGTGCAGCAGCCCCACTACTCTAGGATCTTCAGTGTTACCTAGACTCGAACTCAAGCTTGCCGGCCATGAGTTCGTCACCATGACACCGACATCGCGCCTCATGTATGTATCGAAAAAATAACTAATTGTTTCGTGTTCAGTATCCAATGTCCTTGAAACATTGTGCTACTATTCTTTAATTTCCTTTTCCCCGTTAAATTTCGTGAACGAGGTAGCCGAGTGATCCAGGTAGTGGCCTAGATTGTCGACTCGCAGGTTCGAAACCTTGTGCCACTGAAGACCCGCCGTATAGATGGGAATGATGCGCGTTAACTCTATCGAGGCTCAAAGTCCTCTCGTTGGCGTGATGGCGATGTTTGGAGAGGTGGTCCAGCTCGGGTGTCGTCCAGCTCAGGTGTCGTCCATGTCACTTGACCATGGTTGTGTAACACAAATTAGGAATTTCGGAAGCAGTTAATAAATTATACATGTGTAACAGGATTTTTAGGTTTGTAGAGGGTACTGAAAGGGACTAGGAATGCAGGGTCGCAAATGCCGTAGTTGCGAGATGTGGTGCAAAGAAGAAGAGAAAAAGAACAAAAACAGCAACCCATTAATGAAACAAAAATCATTTGATTGAAAGATTTTTCTAAATTACAACCAGAAGCCATCTGGCAGGCCTGACAGGGGCACTGCATGGAATTCCTTACATTCTAGAAGATTCTTGGCATGTCACGTATCTTCTCGGTAGCTGCAGATATTCTAACGATGAGGTCTTCAACTGATGGAACGGGCGTCTCGTACAGGGACGTCTTAAGGTTTTTTGAGGCTTTGGGTCCCGGAGAAATCTTAAGATTTTTGAGGCCCTGGACCCCATGCAAAAGTAAGCCCTAACTTAGATCTTTAAAAGTAGACAGTATATAGCATGCATTGTCAAATACTCGTTCAAACGATAATTTGAAACAAATAAAAGGGCACGATTCACAATCTTAAGTCTTAGTAACAAACCGGCTCAAACTATGGCCGCATTTCAACTAAATGAGTCGAATGATTGCTTATGGTATTAGGCCTGGGCCTAGACAGGGACAACGGTCATCACATAATAATACAATCTTACTACTTTTATCAGTTTGAAATTCTTTGTTTTATGGAAAATATGTATAGGAATAATATTTGACCATGAAAAGTATCTGGGTCATGATTTTATTAAGACCGAGTCAAAAACAAAACGAGGACCCCTCCTAGTGGGACGCCCTGGCCCATGCCTTAAGACGTCTCTGGTCTCGTACACAAAACTCTTTATGTGACCCCAGGGGAAGAAGTCCATGCTTTCTCGAACACCTGTTGTAGTACAACCTTTAAATAAAATGTTTTCTGTGCCATAAATTTGTTGCTGTTTCTGTTCCTTTTCTCTACTTCTTTTCACCATAGCTCACAACTACGATATTTGCGACCAAGCCTTCCTGTGTGATTCCGACTCGACTCTGTACCCCCCCCCCCCCAATACCAGGGAAGGCGAACCAGTGGCACGCGACACAATATTTTGTACACGCCAGCGATCAAAATGGTTTGCATTTTATTTCTAAATAACAAAGTTTACTATGAAGTATTACGAACCAATGGGAGTGATGATCGCGGTGTGGTGGGCAGCAAACTCGTTTGTTATTGTCTTGTCTTAGTTACGTCGTGGACTACAGTTGCATATGATGTAAAGTTGTCTACGCATAGCATAGTCAATTTAGTTGACACGATTGTATTTTAAAGTTTTTGTTATATTTACGATTTTTAACTTATTTTACATGGCTAGATTAGCAAAAGAACAAAAAGTGTAAGATAGAAAGTGTGACAGAGAATTTCAAACTTGGTGAATCTAGAAATATGGCATAATGAGTAAAAGAGACAAAGCGGTGTGTGTTTTATGTTCTGGAATAGTCGTGTGCAGAACATCATCTGTGTACAACGGAGTTTTGAAATAAATCGCAAATCCTTTTGTCAAAAAAGCGAACCACAGCAAAAATAATTGCTTAAAAACTGATTGGCAGATGACTCCAATTGAGCATGCATTCTACTAAAAGTAACACCTTACAATCCTAATATAAGCTATTTGTAACAAGAGAAGTCGGACTAATGTTACTTTAATTTGAATTACATGAGTAACTAAAACATCTACAACTATACAGTACAAAAGGTATTTTTTCGTAGTAAATAAAGAGTTTTGAGCTGTTAGTATTTAAGTTTTATTTTCCCAATACTCGCATGTCAAAAAATTGTTTGACGGCACGTCCGTACCTCGTTAAACACTTCTTTAGAAAAAAAAAATGGCACGTTGACCTATAAAGGTCCCCCTTCCCTGCTCTATACACTCTGCATGTTAGTCAGTCTGGTAGCGAATCACTCTGTATATAGAGAGAAAAGTGTGTTTTCTAAAATATTTAACGAACCAAATATGGCCCATTATATCTTATCTATCTATTTACGTGGACTTCCAAATAAATCTACAATTTTTCTTGTATCTGTTTATTAATTTTCATAATATAGTGCACATTTTTTATTCAAAGAATAAATATATCTATGTATTTCTTCAAAGCATCTCGTACTTGACTCAAAACGCGTCGTCCGTTGTAAAAAAAAAAAAAAATATGCGTAGGCTTCGCCGCCGCCATTTTAATATAACCGTCCCTATATATTAATATAGACCTTTTAGAAATCATTTAAAAAGATTTATGGAACGGGGGCTCATCTCTGGTTTATGCCAACTCGCCAATCGATTAACTGAGTCACGGGACACTGAAGGTTTTTCCCGGATTCACTATCGCCCCCAAGTCTGCCAATCAGAAGTGCATAAGGCTCTCTGCAGTAATTGGTCTTTCTTGACAAAGTCTAGACGAAATCGAAATAGCCAGTCGGTTAAAAAAAAATATTCGGACAATGTTTACGGGGAGCCGACGTATACAGTTCTCTGCGGTCCCTAGCCTACCTTTTATTCACTCATGTTGGCGCATTTGTGTTTTTATTTTTGTTGGAATATTCGAATATTCATTTTCAGTTTCGTGTGACTATATTATGAAATAAAAAAAAAATGCCGTGAGTTATAGAATTTAGAGCCGGTCGCTCTATCCAAACTGAATCGGAGAATATGTGTGTGTGCTGAAGGGCATACGAAAGAATAGTAAGCAAAGGTAAGAGTTTTGTTTCGTATTTTTCTTTAATATTTGTTCTTTTAAATATGTCGAGGGCTTTATTTTTAAACTCTGTTTAAAAGTTGGGAACTTGTAGTGTTTTTATATACAAAATTATATAGTGTTTCGAGTTTGTAATTAATATTTTTATGCATCGAAATTTTATGTTATAGCTAATTAGAATGATCATTGAATAGTAAACATTCTTCTGTATGTGTTGATATTTTTTATGAAAAAGTATGTAAATAATTCCTCAACATATTAATAGTACGTACAAGTATATGAATTATTTAAAGAACGCAATTCTAGGAGTTAATCATAACTACTGAATCGATTTCTACTTTCTGTTCAATAAATGGTGGCGAAATTATGAAGTGTCGCCGTGAAGTTTTTTGTAAAAGACAAACACTTTTTCTTAAGATAGAGCTACTGATAATAATGCTAATTTTTTTACATTTAATGATTTTTAAGTTTTTCTGTTGTAAGCTATACTGATTTTGCTAATAATATTTCAAGTACATTGAACATTAACTTAAAAAATGGGACATAATATCCGTGCCCACCCCAACGCAAAACATAATATTTGATAAGTATAAATTAATACAAGGGGGGCCAATTATTTTGGCTCCAGGACCACATTGGGGAAGTGGATGATACCGGAGGGTCACCCCTTTTAAATGATTTCGTTTATTAGTTAACTTTGCATCTCAGAAAAGACATAAATTTTACTATGAAAATCAATAAATATAAAGTAAATAAAACAATGATAGTTTTATTCCACTTATTTATTGTGTTAATTACTTAGCTTGAAAAAGCACATTTAATTTTAGAATCAGTTTAATGAGACAAATGTACCCTATCGCACTTTTCTATTCAAGACAAACTTTACTCTCAGATATATGTCGAGCGCTACCTGTATTGGTTTCCTGACTGTTTAGCGGACCACAAAAAATCTCTGCTATCCGCATGTGGCACGTGAGCCGTTAGTTCTTCACCTCTGATTTTAAAGTTGAAATCAAAAATGTTAATACACCTTAGTTTTATGGTGTATCAACATAATAAAAAAATAATTTAATGAATTTCATAAAGTAATTATTTGTTTATCAATACCGTTATTTTAGCCAATATCTTTTTAAAATTTTAAAATTTCATTTTAAAGCTTCTTTTTTGAAATATTTGAAAATTGCTGTGCGATTTGTGTGTACTCTTTCCTTATTATAGAAGTTCCAATTTATGCATCTATAGCCTATCATAAAAAATTAATCATTTTTAGTTTTATTAACATACAGAAAAACAGTGAAAATTTGATCTAGTATTTGCCATTTTTTGTTCATATTTGCATTTACAATCGCATTTTAATTTATAAAAGTTTTATAATTTTTGCCTAGGATTACCAAACACGTTTTTGTTTTGAAAATAAACCTCTTCATCTTTGAAAAAATGTGGTCGTGTAACTGATATTTCTAAAATGTGAAATAAAAAACGGTTAGAACCTTTCCGTGGAAGGCATTATGACATCTACTTGTGTTTCTTGTCAGCTCTCTGACTGACCTTCAGCAGCTGCTTCTAATACATTTTACTTCTCCCTGTATTTAACAAAAACAACCCATTTTGAAACTTATTGATAAAAAAAAACATATAGCACCGAATGAAAATATTTTTTTTAGAATATTGTGATGGCGCGTTATTTAACGGCGCATTGTTTCTTTGATATTTTATTTAGGTATTTCGTATTTCTTGCACACTTGTGTAATTGTATTTTTGTTTTTACGTTTATAAAGGATCCCCAGTGATAGTTCCTTTGTAATTACTAAATGTAGATTTGTCTTTAAAACAATACAGCACTTAAAATGTATGATTTTCAATGTGCCACACCTCCTACATTGCATTTTTATTTATTGAACTGATCTTTTGCAAACATCTTTTAATAACGAGCTTTGATTTCACTTCATTATTTTTCATGATCCCCTTATCTTCTTTCCTCATCAACAATTTCCAGACTCTACATGTGGTTGACACTCCCAAATTTTTTTTTATACTCAGCACCCCATCCTTCGACCTTCTGACCTTAATTGACCAATGAAATGGCTGATTCCTAATTCGGAGCCGTCTCATCTCTCGGTTCTAAAATTTCCCAGATGTGTTCGAATCGTTCTCACTTTCAGCTTCCACATCCACTATATTTTTTTACTGGTTAGTTTTGATAGAGCCTCAGTTACAAGTATAATTTATGTTTGGCTCATAAAATTTCCGATGCTATCTTTGCTTTTTACTAACAAATGGGGAATGGAACACTCCTTTTCATCGAGAAAAAATGCTCCAAAATTAATGTTATATTGTTCTTCTAGTTATGTGTATTAAGAGAACATAACAATATTACTGTTATATTCTAGTTATGTGCATAAACAGAACGCTATAAAATTAATGTTATATTGTTCTTCTAGTTATGTGTATTAAGAGAACGTAACAATATTACTCTGTTATCTTCTTCTAGTTATGTGCATAAACAGAACGCTATAAAATTAATGTTATATTGTTCTTCTAGTTATGTGTATTAAGAGAACGTAACAATATTACTGTTATCTTCTTCTAGTTAGTGCATAAACAGAACACTATAAAATTAATGCTATATGGTTCTTCTAGTTATATGTATATTAAGAGAACATAACAATATTAATATGTTATATTCTTCTAGTATGTGCATAAACAGAAACTATAAAATTGATGTAATATTGTCCTTCTAGTTATGTATAAGGGAACACTATAAAATTAATGTTACATATATTGTTCTTCTAGTTACATATTAAGAGAGCACTATAAAATGAGCTTTATATTCTGCTTCTAGTTATGTGTATCATGAGAACAATGTGTGTGGGTTTTACTATATTTTTCAGTATCTCTCTAAATCAGTCCAATTTTATTTTTCTACATAAAACATGCTTTATGTAATTCGTCATATATACTATAATGCTTAATAAATATTTGACTTTAAACATCAAAAGGAAAAACTGCGTATTTATGGAAATGTGCTTAAATTTTATGAAAAAGGCGTTAGAATTTATTCTAGATTTATAATCAAGCAATTTTTTATTGGAGGTGTTATTGTAATAACCGAAAAAATTCCAGTTTTTGTGCATGTGTTAAACAGTTAAGAAGGGGTACTGGCTCAGGTGGTCATTTGACCGAGATTAAAAATTTACGAGGTCTGTTTCTAATACCTCTCGAGTTGATTTATAATGCGACGTTAATAGTTTTGTTAAATTTTTTTTGTAAATGGAATAAATTAATTACATTTATAGCTACAATTCAAAAAAATCCCATGTATTTTGTTACAAGGTTCGTTGATGTGTTGCCCTTTAACTCAGTGCTGTGTGCGAGTCATTCTAAATTTTAAATTTTTCTGTTTATTGATTTTTCTCTAATAATTACTGATCGATATTTTGAGCCTCATTCTCGGCTTAAAATTCATATTAATAAAATATTAGAGTTATGTTTTTAAATCAAAACATAGCAATATCTTGACTGGTTGATTTATTATTTTTTAGACGTTAATTTCTGTTTCATTTATGATTTTAATATAAAAATTTGTCATATTTAATTTTAAGGGTTGAAAAACACAGTTTGCATCTCATTAAAAAAACTAAAAATACAAAAAAAAAATTTTTAAGCCAATTCCTCTTTGAATGGATGAATAGAAAGTATTTTATTAACGATTGAAAACTTGAACTAGATATATATGTACATAGGGAGAGAATGAACTAATAGTAGGAATTGAAAAAAGAGTATGTGATTTGTCTGTGTTGTTGTAACATTCGGTTTGGCTAGTTTGGCTGAAAAACCGGTTTTTGACGCCAACTATTGTCATTGTTTTAACTGTTACATTGTTACAACAATGGAGACGAATCCAAGTCGGCGTCGAAAACCGGTAATTAATTTAATTAATTAACCAGTAATTAATGAATAACTTAACAATAATATTTGAAAAAAAACTATGAACATCAAGTGTCATCCACTACAAGTTTAAAAAAATTTATTTGAATTTGATTGGATGAATAGAAAGTATTTTATCAACTACTGAAAAAGTGAACAAGATATAGGGAGAGAGTGAGCTAATAGAGTAGATATTAAATAATAAAAATAATAAAATATTTTTTTAAAAACAAAGATTTTTTTTTCAAAATGTCTGTCATTTTGTCGAAAAATGTGATACAATATTTTTAAGAGAATGTGTTATTAATTGCCTTTCATTACGTGGCAATAATAAAAGGCTAAGGCTTTTATTTGTTCACATCAATAAACTTTTCACTTACGTACTAATATTGAACCTGTTCAATATTTCAAAATATGAATAGAAATGTTCAGAAAAGCGTATTAGCATTAGTTCTTTGACTTTGACTTTTCTCTTTTGACTTTCAAGTAATAGTATTAATCTGTTCAAGGATGACTTAGTATTTAAATTCTAAAATCCGCGTGGCAGTAGTTAATGTTAGAAATCTTTGAAATCCTTTTTCACTTTTCTATTTAAATCCTATTTTCTGCAAATGCTATCAATTTTTTTTAACTCCATTTTAGGATTGAAATAATTAGTTTATAAGATACTTCACAGAATTATCAAACATCGAAAAGTTGAAAATATTTATATTTATTTAATTTTAAAAAATATTTTATTTTTAAAAAATGAGTAAATTATACGTAGATTTTTTTTAGCCAATGGGAGATATGAATTTTAATTACCCGTCAACATAAATAAACGGCACAAATGTCTCTATGAAACCACGTGACCTTCGGAACTAGTTTGGGATTTAGAGCATTTCGTCCGGATTAAATATTTTATTTTCCGTGTCCATGAGCCTTTATCTGTGATTGAGACACAGACTCCATTTTTTATTCAGTGCCGCGTATTTTTCATTGATATTTTGTTCACTCAAATCCAATACGCGACACCCAATAAGTAAAATGGTCTATGCGTCGTCGTCTAAAAGGTCACTTCATCCTTAGTACGGAAAATATTTGAGTTTGGTGGAAAAGACCGTGAAGAAAGATTTTAGTAATTAATTATTATTTCCTCCTGCCGAGTAAATAATAGTTTACGCAAATTCAACGAGGACAAGAGCTATCAATAAAAAAGCGATCAATTTTATAATTTTACTCATCAGATTTATACGGCACAGAAAGGTAAGATGTTGATGGAATAAATAAACCTAACCAACAATCAAAATTCTTTTCTGGAAAGGTATTAATGCTTTTATCAAAAAAATATGTGTTTAAATAATAGTTTATATAGGATAGTTTAGTTAACTGTTTGAATATATATTTTTTGTTGGCACAAATTTTCTTCAGTGCACTTAGCATTTACTTTTATCTTGATGACTATGCTACCATGTTCATTTTACTAATAAGACTGGATTAATTTAAATTATATTATCATTAAGTTTAGAACCCACATTCATTTAAAAAAATTTAGCTTAACTTACAGATTTCAAAGTCACATTTAACTCATTTACCATCCTGTATCAAATATCAATACAATATGCATATTTATGTATTATTCAGAAATAAGATTCTAAAAGTTAAGAGTAAAAAATTATATTAAATTCGGAAGTTCCGGGATCAAAATGATTAAATCACTATGAAAAGCAGACTAAAAAGAGTTAGTCGTAGATAAAATTGGAACATTGTAAGCTTGTATTCTGATTGGTTGAGCTCTAGCGCGCGAAAAATACATATGATCAGCGCACGCTTAGTGTGAATAACAAATCTATTGTACACGGGCACTCGCCTTTTATTCTTATAATCACTCAAATGATCAAAAAGATCTCCAGATGAATGATAACTCAAAAATATACAAAAATTAATTGCATATTAAGTTTAACTGCGTCGATTATGTATTACAGTTCTATTGAAAAATATATTTAAATTAATTACAAAAGATGCCAACTTAAGCAACGTAACTTTAACAGCAGACGATTATTTTATCAGCAAGTAAATGAAATAATCAGATAAAAATTAGAGTTACATGAGTTATTGAATTATAAAGCAGACGATAATAATGCGGAAGAGAATTTTCTGTATAAATACTATTGTAACTATAACTAGATACTGTATAACTGCTGTATAATTTAATTCGAAATTTGTTGAAACAAATATTTTGCAAATAAATTTAGAATGAAATAAATATTTTACAATACGGGGAAACACTTAGCTATTAGATTTATTTAGCACGATATCATGTAATTATAGTATATTATTAATCCATCCCCCTAAATAAAATAACATATCTCTGAGAATATAAAATCTAGTTATATATATATTTTCTATTTTTACATCGACATTGAGTTTGAATAGAAAAATTGTCAAATTATTTTGGCTTGTTTTCTATTACAAATTCGATGTATGATAAAGAATAAGTACTGTGTGACGCTGATA